>CAUYPK010053967.1:0-52123 GCA_963574355.1 Loris lydekkerianus | reverse complement strand
AAAGTAACCTGAGATGACTTTGCCAGTTTTTTTATGTCATCAGATGTGTGAGCTCTGAACATATCCCAAACCAGCAATGATGGTTTTTTCTTCAAGGCTGCTCCTGGTCGTGCGTTCCAAATTTCTTCCAGCCATTTTTTTGTTCCATCCTTATCCATCCAGCCTTTTTCATGTACGTGCACTGTAATTCCTGGTGGGACTTTGACCTTTTTAGGCAAAGTCTTCCTTTTAAAAATAATGGCAGGTCTCCGCTTAGTTCCATTAGCTAAACATGTAAATGGTTAAAAATCCTGAATCCTTATACTCCAAAACCCCTGATTATAAGGATTCAGGATTTATAAACATTTATTTACAAGACTTTTTTGCCTTAAATGGGGTTTTCACTTAATTAAATGTGCCATTAAATATTGTGGGTTAAATAGTTCAGTGGAATATTGTTCAGTTCAGCCGCCTTCCTCTTCAGCTCAGCCGCGACTTGTGGACTGAGCTGAAGCACCTCCCCCTCAAGCAGACGGCAGAAGACGACTGGAGACTACGTGCATTTGATTAGGTGCACGCGCACCGAATCAAATAACCTGTATGACCCAAGTATAAGCCGAGTTCGGGTCTTTTGGCACAAATTTTGTGCCGAAAAAACTTGCCTTATACTCGAATATATACGGTAATCCTAAATGTGGTAGAATCAAGATGTGGGATCATTGGGAGGTGAAGTCATGTGTGGGATTAGTGACCTTATAAAAGAGGCCCCAAAGAGATAGCTTGCCTTTTCCACCATGTGAAGACACAGCAAGAAAGTATGTTAATGAACTAAAAATGGGCCCTTACCAGGCACCAAATTTTCTGGCACCTTGATCTTGAAATTCCTAGCTTCAAAAACTGTGAGAAATAAATTTCCTTATTTCAAAAAAAAAAAAAAAAATTCTTTTAGAGGCAGAGGCCCACTGTGTTGCCCAGGTTGGACTCTTTTCTTTCTTTCTTTTTTTTTTTTTATTGTTGTGGATTCATTGAGAGTACAAGAAACCAGGTTACACTGATTAAATTTGTTAGGTAAAGACCCTATTACAATTGTGTCTTGCCCCCAAAAGGTGTGGCACACACCAAGAACCCACCCCCTCACTCCTTTCTTCTCTCTGCTCTTCCTTTCCCCACTCCTCCCTCCTTCTTTCTCTTTCTGCTCTCCCCTTCCCCCACCCCATCATGTCATTGATTGTCATTAATTGTCCTCATAATTGTACATAGGATTCATACTTCTCCATTCTTGTGATGATTTACTAAGAATAATGTGTTCCACTTCCATCCAGGTTAATACAAAGGCTGTAAAGACTCCTTTTTTTTTTTTTTTTTTTTTTAGTGGCTGAATAGTATTCCATAGTGTACATATACCAGAGCTTTGTTAATTCCTTTCTGGGTTGGTGGACATTTAGGCTGTTTCCACATTTTGGTGATTGTAAATTGAGCTGAAATAAACAGTCTTGTGCAGTGTCCTTATGATAAAATGAATTTTTCCTTCTGAGTAGATGCCCAGTAATGGGATTGCAGGGTCAAATGGGAGGTCTAGCTTGAGTTCTTTGAGGGTTTTCCACATTGCATTCCAAAAAAAGTAGTATAAATTGGCATTCCCACCAGCAGTGTAAAAGTATTCCTTTCTCTCCACATCCACACCAGCATCTGCAGTTTTGAGATTTTGTGATGTGGGCCATTCTTGCTGGGGTTAGATGATATCTCAGGATGGTTTTGATTTGCATTTCTCTAATAATTATGAATAATGAGCATTTTTTCATATGTTTGTTAGCCATTTGTCTGTCTTCTTTAGAGAAGGTTCTAGTCATGTCTCTTGCTCATTGATATATGGGATTGTTGGCTTTTTTCATGTGGATTACTTTGAGTTCTCTATAGATCCTAGATATCAAGCTCTTGTCTGATTCAAAATATGCAAATATCCTTTCCTATTGTGTAGGTTGTCTATTTTCTTTGGTTGTTGTCACTACTTTTTTTTTTTTTTTTTTTTTTTTTTTTTCTTTGAGATAGAGTCTCACTATGTTGCCCTTGGTAGAGTGCCCTGGTGTCACAGCTCACAGCAACCTCAGACTCTCGGGCTTAAGCAATTCTCTTGCCTCAGCCTCCCAAGTTGATGGGACTACAGGTGCCCACCACAACCCCCAGCTATTTTTTGTTGTAGCTGTCATTGTTGTATAGCTGGCCCAGACTGGGTTAGAACCCACCACCCTCAGTGTATGTGGATGGTGCCATAACCACTGTACTATGGGTGCCGAGCCTGGACTCAAACTCTTGACTTCAAGCGGTACTCCCACCTCAGCCTCCTGACAACAGGTATAGGCAACTAAACTCAGCTGAGATATAAATTTCTGTTGTTTAAAAATTATCCTACCTAAACTAAGAGACCTCCCTTTCTTCCTTCCAGACATTCCATTGACCTGAGTCATGGCTCTGCTTTGCACATGCCACTAATTGGCCTATACCCTTTCCTGCAATGGGAAAAGTCTTTTGCTTTATTTTAAAAATGTGGCTCTCAAGGATTAGGTCCAAAATGTGAAAAGGACCAGGGGACCCCCAAAACAAGAGACATATTCCAGTTCAGATACTAACTTCACAAAAATCCTGATAGAGGAGGTGACATTTGATCTTTGCTTTGAAAGGTGGAAAGAATTTTAATCAGCAGAGAGCAAAAGGTATTACTTGGGGAATTCAGTGAGCAATGGCATAGAAGTATGAAAATACAGGGCAGTTTGGTTTGAGTTCAGTGTATTTTTTTATAATTGTTTCAGATTAATTGAGGGTACAAAGAATTAGGTTACACTGTTTTCATTTGTTAAGTAAAGTACCTCTTATAATTGTATCCTATTCCCTAGAAGTGTGCCATACACCCTAATATAGTGCCCATTAAATGGGAGCACCCCCATTGCCTTCTCTCCTACCCTCTCCCCACCTTCTTGTTTCCTTGACCACCATCTTGAATTAATTTGAGTTTTTCTTTTATGTGGACATGTATTAGATCCTCTACTGGCGTCATATTAGAACTGAGTACATTGGATTCTTGCTTCTCCATTCTTGTGATACTTTACTGAGAAGAATGTGTTCCAACTCTATTCAGGTTCATACAAAGATGTAGTCTCGATCTTTTTTAATGCCTGAATAGTATCCTATGGTGTAAATATACCACAGCTTGTTAATCCATTCCTGGGTTGGTGGGCATTTAAGTTGTTTCCACATTTTGGTGATTATAAATTGAGCTGTGATAAATTATCTAGTGCAGATGTCCTTGTGATAAAATGACTTACTTTTCTTCTGGATAGATGCCTAGTAATGGGATTGCAGGATCAAGTGGAAGGTCTAATTTGAGTTTGTTGAGGATTCTCTATACTTTCTTCTAAAAAGACTGTATTAGTTTGCAGTCCCATCAACAGTGTAAAAGTGTTCCCTTCTCTCCATATCCATGCTAGCATCTGTAGCTTTGAGACTTTGTGATATGGGCTGTTCTCATTGGGGTTAGGTGATATGTCAGGGTGGTTTTCATTTGGATTTCTCTAACAATCGGGGATGATGAGCACTTTTTCAAATATTTGTTAGCCATTAATCTGTCTTCATCAGAGAAGGTTCTGTTTCTATCTTTTGCCCAGTGGTAGATGGGATTGTTTGCTCTTTCCTATTGATTAATTTGAGCTCTGGGTAAATACTAGTTATTGACCCTTTGTCAGATTCATACCCTGAAAATATCGTTTTCCATTCTGAAGGAAATCTTTTTGCGTTAATTGTTGTGTCCTTAGCTGTGCAGAAGCTTTAAGTCCCATTTGTTTATGTTTGTTGTTACAATGGTTGCTGAAGTCTTTGTCATAAAATCTTTCCCCAGTTCAACATTATCAAGAACTTTCCCCACACTTTCTTCTAAGATTTTTATAGTTTCATGTCTTAGATTTAAATCATTTATCCATCTTGAGCAAATATTTTTAAGTGGTGAAAGTTGTGGATCCAGCTTTAGTCTTTCACATACGGTTATCCAGTTCATCCAGCACCATTTATTGAATAGAGATTCTTTCTCCCATTGTATGCTTTTATTTGGTTTATCAAAGATCAGGTGGCAAGTAGAGACTGGTTTCATCTCTTGGTTTTCTATTCTGTTCCACATGTCTATTTCTTTATGTTTACGCCAATGTCATGCTGTTTTCATTACTGTGGACTTGAAATATAGTCCGAAGCCTGATAGAGTGAGGACTCTGTCTTTGTTTTTATTGGTAAGAATAATAAATAGCTATACAGGTTTTTTTCTGGTTCCATACAAAACAAAGTTCTATTTTTCAAGTTATTCAAAGTATAATATTGGTATTTTAATTGGGATTGCATTGAATCCGTGGATTACTTTGGGTAGAATAGGCATTTTAACAATGTTGATTCTTCCCAGATAAGAGCATAGTATGTTATTCCTTTTAACTTCAGTGTATTTGAATAGCAGCTAGGCTGGGGCCTAGATGAGAAGAAGGGCATGAAAAACCTGGTCTTTTGGACTTGAGGATTTCAGTTTTTAGGTATGGGGCATGCATATTCATAGGAATGACTTGCTGAGTATATGGAGAACATGTTCCCTGATTTCACAGGACAAATCTGATAGCATTAACTTAACCATTCTCTCTCTTCTGTGCACAGAACATTTTACTGCTTACAAATTATTTGCACATCATCATTTCATTTGCTTCTTAGAACAATTCTGTAAGGTAAGAAGAACAGTTTTTGTATAAATGTGAAGACTGAGGCCTGAAAGGGGAGGAATTTGTCCAAGGTCATAGAACCTATGGGACTTCTGTTGCCCAGGCCAGGGTCCTTCTCAAGATGCTATGCTCTACCTCATATGTGAGTGACAGCACTGAAGTTGAGGTACACAGAGGTGGAAAACCTTGACTTTGTTTTCTAGGCCTGGGCAGTGTTTGTGGGGGCTCTCTCTCACTGAAAAGAGTGGCAGTCCATTAGCTGTCAGGCGCCCCACCCTAGCCAGCAGGATTGAGCTGTCACTAAGGAATGATGTGGCTAGGTAGGGAAAGGTGGCAGACAGAGGTACTGAGGATAGACAAAAGGGACTGGGGTAAGCCCAAATTGAGGGGCTAGACATATGGGGAAATCAGAGTTCTCCATTGTTCTGCTTAGGGCTTAGTGGGGCTCTGACTCTACTTTTGCTTGTTATTTCCAAGCTCTAAAGTGGCTTCACTGTTTCCCTAGACCTGAGGAAACTCTACTCTACCACAGTCAAGCCAACCATCATGTACTTCATCCTGATATCTTCCAACCTCCACCTACTCCAGATGTTAGCTTCCAGGCACCAGCTTGCTCGCTAGTTCCCACTTTACAAGTCTTCAAGTAGACGTCCTCTTTTCACTAGAATAGAAAAGGCTGGGCTGGTGGCAGGCTCTGATCCAGTGATGCCTTTGAAACCCTGGCCTGCAGTTCCTTCACTTCCTTGAGTGTCACACCACCACTCACTCTCCATTTTTGCACCCTTAGCCTCACCTGGAAATGCAGGCCTCCTCTCTAGTTACAGTTGCCTGATTTCCTATAAGTTATATTTTTGGAACTCTATGGATTGATCTCATAGAATCTCCTACTCATTCACTTAACAAATAATAAATTAAATACCTATTCTGTGACGGGCTATATTTCAGGCACCACATGACCCCTAGTTTCCCTCCACTTTCCCTTTCCCACTTCCTTCCCTTCTCTCACTCCATCTCCTGGGATGAATTTCAAGACAGATATTTGTTCTACATTATAGTAGGGTGAATTAAATCAAGGCAACAACATAGTTTTTACATTCACAGATTGGCTAAAATAGTATAAACTAAAATTCTAATCTTGGTGTCTCCCTCCTTAATACCATAATAAGAAATATAAATTAAAATACATGATGAACCACAGATGATTACAAAAATAGATAACTCTCAAAGTAATATATATCTACAGTTAGCAAAGCATAAACTTACAAAATTTACCTTTTTCTGACCTCCCCTCTTACTACTTTCCCCTTCCCTCACTCTGTGCCATCTGCCTTGGCTGTCTTGCTATTCCTTTACCATCCCATGTCACCACCTCAGGTCCTTTGTACTTGTCCCTTTGCTTGGAATGTTCTTCCTCCAGATATCCTCATGGATTGCTCTCTCAGTACCTCCAGGCCTTTGCTTGGATTTCACCATTTCAGTGAGGACTACCCAAAATTCCTCATTTAAAATAATACCCCTGTACTGGTACTGGTACAGGGAGTATCCTTCTTGCTTTATTTTTCTCTATCCCATTTATCATGATCTGACATGGTATATATTTTACATACGTGTTTTGTTTATTGTCTGTTAGTCCTCACAGAGCTTCCATTATTATGATAGGAAACAAACAATAAAAAATGACACTAAAACAAATAAATAGTAGGAAATAATATGCCAGGATGTGGTAAATGCTATGGGTAAGAAAAAAGGCCAATCAAGGGATTGGAGAATGAAGGAGGTTGGGAATGGGGATTGCTACTTTATATATTAAGTGTCTAGGGAAGGTATCACTATTAGTGACATTTGAGCAGACACCTGTAGGAAATTAGGGTATAGCCTATCTCTATATTCAGAAGACAGACATTGTAGGCAGAGGGAATAGCAAATGCAAAATCCCTGAAATGGGATTTATGACATTTCAAACTCAGAATGTCCTAAACAGAATCATTACATTTTTCTAACCCTATTTTTATATTCCTCAGTTCAGTGGATGGCAAAACCATCCATCAGTGTCTTTCCCAAGTCAGAAACTGAAGGGCATTGGTCTGATGAACTGTTCTTCCTCCACTACACTGGTTGCCCTTGAAGGCAGAAACTGTGTATATTTCACCATTCTGGATCTTAACACAGGGCTGAGCACAAAGGGGCACTTAGTGAGAATCAACATCACACTTCCCTGGTGGATGCTGGTACCTAAAGTTGATATTAGATATGAAAATAACTCATTTAACTATTTTCAGCAAATATATACTCACCACCAAGTTTATGCTAAAACTTTTGTTGGGTGCTGAGGGTATAAAAATAAACAAGAGACTCTACCCTGGGAAAACTTAGTCTTGGTCTGGACAATCAAAAGGAATCTGTGCATAAGGAATCACAGGCTCTTGTGTGTTTATATCAAAAAGTGATTTCAATGTCATGTTATGAATTCCATAACATTGAACATCTGTAGATTGGATCAGAAGAACAACAATATAAAATAATAATAGTAGTATTAGTAGCCAACATTTATTGAAAGCTTCTTATGTACCAGGCTTTGTGCCATTTTATTTGGGCTACTCACTTAATTCTTACCACAATTATGTGACATGGGCACTATTATTATCCTCTTCTTGCAGAAGAGAAAATTGATAATTGGAAAGGTAAATAACTCACAGAGATGATACTCCTTTTAAGTGATAGGGCTGGCATCCAGGCCCAAGCAGTCTTACAGCAGAGCCACTACATAATACTTCTTTCCGAGGAAGGATGAACTTAGCTAGTTGAGCTTCAATTTACCTAAGTAGTCATGGTCTTTTATAATTTGCTCCCAGACTTATGTTTCTAATCTCATTTCCAGCTCTTCCTCTTCCCAGTACACAAATACTTAGCCACAGCCATCCAGAATCTTATCTTTTGACAAACCCACTATATCCTCTCCCTAATGGGCTTTGGCTTGGGAAGGAATCCTGCCCCTACTTTTCTGAATTGACCCAATCATCAAGGCTCCATGGAATGTTGCTCTGATGCTTCCTGCACCCTGAGGAAAAGGAATCCCTTCATCTGTAATGCTCCAGAACACTGTTGTCAGACCTCTAACCTAGCTTTCAGCTCCTCTTAGAACCCCAACTCCAAGTCTCCCCTAAAGATTACCATCCTGCTCCCAAAAGTTACCTCCTTTCAATTCCTATCACTAGGCCTAGCATAAAGGAGGTACTCATAGAAAAATTGGTGAAGAAAAATACGGTCATATAATCATGTGGCCCAGTCTGTCTACTTGAGTTTATGGCATTGATTCCACATAGCCCACACATATGTTCTCATGGATTTTTCACTGCAGCTACAATATGCTGAGCAGCAGGAGGATTCCCAATGCCTATCCTGACCAAACAAGTTGATCATATGTCAGTCAGCTTGTGGGATGGGGTCCTTAGAGGATTCCCCCTGTGATAAGGAATTTTGATGCACAAGTTTATGCACACATTTGGTCTTTCCATGCACTGTCAGAACCACAAAGAAGTATGCCCAACTGGTAGGCCTCTTTATCATTTCAAAGAGTATTTTTATTTTCCTGAAGTCCTATTTCTTTTGGGCTCAGTCCAATGTCTATCAACACTAAAGCTCAACAGCATGAGAGAATGTTTGGTGTCTGGCAAAAAGCATGAAAGACTAACCCCTGTGGCAGGAGCACTGCAACCATGCCCAAGATCATTTTAAGCCTGCCACCTGACTACTTTACACATTTACTCTCTCCCTGTTCCCACTGCTCAAACTATTGCAGCCTTTTGTTTCCCAGGGCTATAAATTAGGAAACTGCCTTCTCCAAAGTGTAATCTTGCCTTAATTTAGAGAGTCAAGGTTCTGAGTGAAATGTGAGCCAGCAGATGGCAAGTAACCAAAGGCATGAGGTGGTGGAGAATATGGAGGTATTAGAATAATACCAATAATGGAGGTATTAGAAAAGAAAAAACACTTCAAGATAAATCCTAACAAATGAGAATCAGAACTTTGCAAACCAAGAAAGCACAGCTCTAGGAAAACATTATAGTCTTAGCTATCCAGATAGGGAAACTGAAGCTAGGGAGGAGGCACATACCCAACAAAGTTGCATAATGAGCCAGCAGCAGCTCCCCACTCATGGACATTTATTTAGACTCAAGACTAGGAAGGGGGTCTGATGTTCAATGTTGATTTTTGTTGGAGATGTATAGAATGTCATGGAAAATCATGAAACACCATGGATTATAGAAAGAATTGGGTTGAATTGTCAGATCTCAAGGAGATCAAGGGATCCTGACAAGTCTTACCTGATTTTTGTGGACATGGGGTGATAGACTTGCCCAGAGAAGAAAATAAATTGGTCAAAATGTCACAGCAACACTGAGTGGGAGCTGGAGCCTGATCCCTAGCAGCCATATCAGTACCTGTGCTCTCTTCATGCAGAGGCAGCAGTCTACCTCTTAACATTCCAGCAGTTGGATCTTTTCAAGACAAACAGTACCCAGTAGAGCAGAACACTCCTGCAATTCAATAAGCACATGCATTGTTTTCTAATTCTTCTCCCTATCTTTACAGAGTTATAGGGTTGGGCCTTCTGGATATTCTTGAGCTAGTGGTAAAACTGAATTCTTAGTTTCCTCAGCTCACCTAGCTCTGGCAGCCATAAATTCCTTTTGATTTCCACAGTTTAGAGATCCAAGTTTGGTTGGACCCCTGCCACATCCCACACCTCACACATAGTAGCAGGAGGACTGGTAGAGGCTGCCTTACTCTGTCCTCAACCTGACCTAGGCCTGGGCCCAGACAAGATTTTTCTCTAAATATCCACGGACAGGGGCCTGA
The DNA here is from genome assembly GCA_963574355.1 of Loris lydekkerianus. NCBI lineage: Eukaryota > Metazoa > Chordata > Mammalia > Primates > Lorisidae > Loris > Loris lydekkerianus. The sequence continues at coordinate 42,542 of CAUYPK010053967.1, read as the reverse complement.
ACAAAGCCAGGTTCACAAAAGGCTGGGGTAAAGGTGTGTGTGTGGGGGGCTTTGGAGACCCTCTGGAGATTCCTTCCATTGTTCTGTTAAAGATGGAAAATTTGGGTGAGGGTTAAACTATGGAAACAGGTATTTTCCCAGAGAAGAAAATGAAAGCAATCGTGGGTGGGTAGGAAGCCTGGGGCTCTGGATTCCTAATCTGCCTCTGGGTAACCTTGGGGAAGAGCCTTCCCTACTCTGGGCAGCAGTAGAATAAATTGTGGAAGTCGACCTTTATGGTCCCCAAGGGCCTTAGTGTGCCAGAGGTGGAAAAAACTGAAGCTGGAGCACTGTATTTGGCTTTCCAGGCAGGTGAGCCTTCCTCTGGGTGGCCTGAGGGTGTGAGTCTCCGGGCGCTGGCTGTAAGACAAAGGATGCGCTAGCTGAGGTGTTAAGGTGCTCTGCAGTGACCCCAGGATCCCCAACCTGTGTGCCAGATTTCTCCTTGCCGGCATTGAGCTGCAGGATAAACTGCTAGTGGCGGCCAGGGCACCGTAGCGCGAATGCACAGAGGCCACGGAAATGAGACTGAGTGAAAATTGAAACCTAGCTCTAGGGATCGGGTGAGCCCGGGGAATAGAGGTGTAGCTATGCAGATGACCCGCTCGTGGTGGGGGCGGGAGTGGGGAGCTGAACCCAAGGGGTTCCACACCCTCTCCGCCTACCGCCGAGGACACGCCCTCACTTATTTGCATTTAAAGAGAAACAGGCCAAAAGGAGGGCCGTGGCATGCCTTCCCACAGTAGCGATTGGGTCACATGCCTGCCAATCAGAGCGCGGACGCCCTACCCTGTGGCAGTGGAGTACTGGGGAGGGAGTTTGGCTGCCCAAAGCCTGAGGAAGGGGAGTCAGTGCAGAAGCTGACTGGAAGCGCGGTGGCGGCGGTCGCACCCGCTGCAGCCGAGGCTCCAGCCCGGCCCAGGGCGGCGCAACAAACAATAACCGGGCTGGGAGCCTGACTGGGCCGGGTAAGCTTTGCGCTCAGCCCGGAGCCTCCGCCTGCCTGAGGTCGGGTGCACTCCCGCGTGCTCCGCTCAGGTCGCCTGGAATAGGGCTTAACGGCTGCACGGGTTGGTGGATCATAGTCTCAGCCGCTTGCCGCTTTGCCTTGGAACCCAATTTGCAGACTGTCTGGTGAGGGGCCGAGCGCCTGCGAGTCTCCTGGGCACGGGCGGCGGTGGCTGAGGGGGGATGGGGAGGGCGGGCAGGCTGGCGGACTAGCCCGGGCCATGCCTCCGGGTTCTCTGGGAAGGGATGGGCCCACACGTGCTGCCGCGCGGTCCTAGGAAGGGCGCCGCCAGGCAGCAAGTACCCCCAAGCGGTACATTTGTAGGCCGACAGCTGTGCAGCTTTGTTGTAGCACATTTGCTGGAACAGCTGTGTTACGCTGGTACAGTTCACCCTGGCGGCCCCGCTGCCCCTCCCCTCCCCTGCGCATTTCTAGCTTCTCTTTCCTCTCTGCAGACTGAAGCCCGCGCGCAGACTAGGGCTAGACGGAGTTCGTCTTTGGTATGGATTGGGATAGCTACACTGTCTGCTCCCTTCCCATAAGAGCGCAGTTAGGCTTGTGGGCAGCCCAGTTCCCTTCGGAACCTTGGCCTTGTGGTCCCAACCCTCAGCGTACCCCTCCTCCTGGGCCTCCAGGCGCATCTAGCGCCCTCCCCAGCCGGCATGAGGGCTGGCAGCTAGAGCTTTTGCCGATCCTAGGGTTAGAGCTGCAAGTGCAAGCTAGTTCTGTCTCCCCCCTCATCTCGCCTCCTTTTCCCTTGGAGGTCACTGGCAGCGTTTTTCTCTGTAGCCTCCTGTTTAAAAATAGTGATAAGGATGGTGTTGTAGGGAGGGTTCAGTGCCAAAGGCCGAAGGGGCCATGGTTATAGTAGGAACGTACTGTTTCTGTGTGCAAGAGAGGTAATGAGCGAGGCTGCCAAACCCTATAACTTCTCCATTACTTAAAATATGCAGCCCATTGGGCCACTGTCTGGTGCAGATACCTCTGACACTGATGACCCCCGGAACACCGGACTTTGCCTAGGCTCCCCGGGTGGTGAGGGACTGTACCCGACAAACCCAGCACAGCCTAGGCGTCCAGGTGACCCCTGGACTGGCCCTGCAGAGCTGGCCTTGACATGGGCAGTGGGATCAAGGAGAGTCTTGTCCCACACACAAATACCTCCCTCTGTGGCTCTGCCTGCCTGCTGCAGCAGTGGACATGGCCAGGGTGGAGGGCACTGCACTGTTGGACTGCCTGCCCCATGAACATTCCAGCAGTCCCCTCCCTCGGTGCAGCTCTCCTCCTTCAGCCCCACCCACAGCAGTCACTGCCCTGGAGTGTGTCTCTGGTAAAAGGCTCTCTAGGCCTTTCTGAGGAATTGGAGAGAGGGAGCCATTGAGGGGCTTGGCAGACTTTTTGGATTTTGATCTACGTCTGAGGGTAGATAGCCCTGTGGGCTCCAAGGGCTCAGGCAAAGCCTGAGCACCTTTGAGAAAGGGCAGTGAGACACAGTAAATCCTTCACTTGGGGGAAGACTAGCTGGGGAACTTTTCTGACACCAGCCAAGACCATGGATACCATACTACAATCACCTCTTCCCAGATTAACTAGGCCCCAACACAAACCCCTGCTTGCAGCTGGGCATCTCCAGCCCAGGGCTTGTCCTGCCCTCCTCTGCCTTGTCTCAGGCCAGTAGCCACCTAATGTATCTGCTCTATATAACTCCCTTCCATACACCCAAATCCACACAGAAGATACCTGTCCAAATCTTCTGCCCTCTTAGGCCCCAGTTCTTGACCTAACTTCTTCTTGGTGCCTTTCCTGCCTGCCTCTTGCCATCCGTGATGACCTCTTCTTTCTTGGAACTTCTCTAGGACTTCCTTCTTTTCCTGGGCATTTCAGGCTTCAATTATGAAGGGAGGCTAACTATAATTAAGTTTCTCTGCCTCTTCTTTTTCTCCTGATATCATGGATGTCTGGATTCTCTTGGAATCCTTTAGAGGAGTAAATTAAACCTGGACCTCAGCCACAATCCTCTCAAAGCCTAACAGTGCAGAGTAGTTAATGATTGCTTTGGAAGGACTCCCTATCTTTGTAGAGTTTTCGAGAAGCCCTTGTATTTGTATTTGTCCAACTTGTATTTGTCCATCTTGTACATCCATCTCACTGATCCATATGAAAGTGACTAGAGAAATGTTACTCAATATCAGATATTTACTGAGTATGCCTAATGAGGACAAAGAAAGCAGATGGATTGCAACTACAAGAAGAAAACTTGTGATGTATCCCCTCAACAACAAGCTCAGGATTTGCATTGCTTCGATGGGGCATACCTTTGGTTGCTAATTCATGAGCCCAGAGGCAAAGTGCACAGAGAGATGAGAAATCTTTATAAGCAGGGGGATGATCCTGGGAAGCTTCTAGAAAGTACAGAGGTTTTTTAGGCAAAGGTAAGGAAAATTAGGAATGGAGGTAGGGGGTGGCAGGCTGGGTGAGCTAAGTGACTGAGTCTTCTGGGTGAGGTGGTATGGCTTAGAGGTAGAGAAGAGGCTGGGGCCCTGTGGTAGGGGTTCCCAAATGCTAGGCTGTGGAATGAGGATCTGATCCTTTTAGGGGAAGGGGGTGTCAAAGCATAGGGAATTGAAGTTTTGATATATTTTTGTGAAAAAATATGCTGTAATAGAAACAAGATCTTAGATAGAAATTAGAAACATATTGCAAGTCAAGAAAGTAAGAGGTAAGGGGCCTTTTTTTTTTTTTTAATTTGGAAATAGAACTGGGGGCTGGCTATCTCCAATGGGAAGTTTCACTATTTCAGCCTCCTTTTTGCCTTGCAGAGGCAAGGGCAGGAAGGACAGGGAAGCTGGCCTAAATACCAATGTGGTGGGGCTAGGAAGTGTTCTCCCTGCCTTTGGCAAACTTCTTCCTCTCAGCTGGACAGGCCTTCAGGGAGCACCAGTTTGGATCTCTATGCTTACAGATGAGAATCTTGGGCCCTTAAAAGCAACAGGGACTTGCTTAAGGTCACATAGCTATATAGGGAAAGGCTGCTGCCTAAAGTATAGTGGCTCTTTCTTCTGTTCCATGGTCTCCAGTGTCCTCTGTTCAAGTAGATCCCATTAGCCACCATCCTCATCTCATTTCATCTGACTTAACTTTGGGTCTCCATCTGGGAACTCCCCTCCCCTTTCATTTCCCTTTTGCCTAATGATTCCCTCCTACTATAACAGAGGTGTTAAAATTTCCTCTATAACTATTGCATTTGCGCTCTTAGTGTGTAGAAACAACTCTGCTCTACTAAAAAATAGCAGCAAGACTGACAGATCAGTCAGGAGTTGCTTGTAGAACTGAGAGGGAGAGGGGGTTTCTAACTCCCTCACTTAATAGGCTACCTAAGGCTAGAAGAGGGAATGCCCAATGTTAAATCGCATCAGTTTTCCTGCCTCAATCCGGTCCAGGCAGATAAACTGGTTGATAAAGATTAGGCCCTAAGAGGAGGTATTTAATAGTCCTCCTTTGTCACTTGTTCCTGGGTCATCCATCTCACTAACTGGAAGTTCTTTCTCAGAACTAATCTGAGCCTCTTATGCTGCAGTTAAACCTTGCATTTGTGTGTGTGTGTGTGTCCTTCTTCTTAAAAATCCATTGGAGATTTCATAGACATTAAATTCTCTCTCTGCCCCCAACTTATGTTCTCTGAATTAAATAATCTCAGACTCTTTTATCTCCTCTGATTGGTCTTATTTTTCAAACCTGTACATGTGTACATGTGTAGGATTGGCAGCGAAACCAGAACCAATGCAGAGGTGTAGGTGCTAGCCAAGTGAGGGTGCTTTGCTCCTCCCACATCTCTTTCTGGGATTAAGGGGAAAATAGACAAAGGAGGAAATGGGCTGAGGGGGCTTGGTGGGGTCAAATGCCAGTGTATTAGTGCTGCAGGGGCATTTGCCATTCTTCAATCTGCATTTCTTATTGTAGAGCCTTCATTGCTTTCATCTCCTAACATATTTTTTCCTTCCTGCTGGGGTTCTAAGCATATATTAACCTTCCAATCTGCTCATCAGCACATTGCAGTCCTCCTTCACCAGCTCAGCCCTCCCTGCAGGGGGCTTTAGCTCTTTTCAGGGGAATGGGGGCTGAGCCGGCCAGTTCTGGGCCCCCTACTTTCTGGATATATCGGAAATATTCACAGACCAGGCCTACTACATTTTGAAAGAATAAAATGTTGGGAGTGCTGCAAGAGTTAAGTCTGGGCCACAGTGCACCTCTGTCCTGAAGTGGCAGACTAGGTAGGTACCCAGGCCTCCCAGTGAAGCACAGGACTCTTAAAGCTATCCCAGTGCCTCCTATTATGTCTCCTGATTCAGTAGCTACTAGAAAACTGAACACAGGATCACCTCTCCCTCAGCCTCTCAAGGCAGTCTAGAACAAATGGACTCCCTAAACAATTTTCCATTTCTAGATAGGGAAACTGATGTCCAGAATAAGGAAGAGATTTGTGTAAGGCTACACAGAAGTTCAAAGCTCCTGGTCCCCAATTCAATGCTTCTTCAAAGTACACTTTCCTGATGTCCTCCCAAACCTCAATTTCCTCATTTGACCTCTCAAACAGGGCATGGTAACTACAGGGGAATGGATACCTAGGAAAGTCATGGGTCTCCATTGTTCCTGTCTCCCAGATGCTCTTCCAAAGGCTTTCCTCAACTGTTACATCTGTTTCCGTGGGGTTACCTCCTCTCTTGTTCTTCATCTAAACTGACTGTGGAGTAGGGCATAGTGCCTGTCTCTGATCCCTCCCTTGATGGGCTAATACTGACATAGAGGAATCCTTTGCAGGCATAGCACCCATCTCAGATACATTTCTCTTTAAGAAGGTATCTTAAACAGAAGGGAGCCAGAGAGGGGAATGGTAAGTAGGTGGCTCCCAAAGCCCTTTTTGTTCAAAGTGAGCTGGGCAGGAAGGGTAGGCAGCCTAAGGAGAAAGCTGGGGCACCATGAAGAATCACAAGGAAAGACCCATTTCTAGGGAGAAGTGGTAGCTCCCAGACTGGAGAAGACTCTGTGTATTTGGGGATGGGGCCAAGGGCAGACAAGTGAGCTGAGAAACCTGCAAGATGCACTGCAGGGAAAGCAAGTCTTCGAGGTCAGACAAAGGGGTTTGGCCCTGATTCTGTAGGCAATGTGGAATGATTTGTTAAGTAGAGGAGTGATGTACTGAATCTGGGTTGTGAAGAAAATGAATCTGGCAGAGGTGAGCAGGGTGGATGAGAGGGGAGAGAGAGGCAGAGGGAAAGATTTTGGTGTTGCAGCAGGGAGGGACTAGAGGGAGATCAGCTAAGAGGTTTGTGTTATCCCCAGAGGATGAGGGGTGGCAGCTGAAGGGTTGGAGAGGAAGTTTCTGACTGCAAGTGGCCTCATCACAAGAGCTCTTTATTGAATATCTGTTTAGTGCCTAGTGATCAGTTTGCCTTTATGCTAATCATCTCTAATTCTTACCATGATTCTGCATAATAGGTAGTATTTTCTTCATTTAACAGATAAGGCATTTGAGTCTCAGAGAGATTAGGCCACTTTCTCAAACCACACAGCCTGTAAGAGCTAAAGCTGGCATTATTGTTCTGGCCAACAAACTAAATTGGAATTAAATTGAATTAGTTTTGTTTGAGCTCTTGGTATGTGCTAGATGTAGTGACTGTAAGGTGAAGGAGGGTTTATTTGAGAGAGACAAATGGTCAGACTGAGGTTTGCCAGAATAAATTACACAAAGCTAAGTTGACAAACAAGTCAATTGAAGAGCTAGTGGGAGACAAGAGAAAGGGGAGAGAAGGCCCAGTTTGGGGTCTGTGCTGCATACATCTTGAATTGGTAAGATGCCTTCTGGAGAGGAGGTGCCCTTTGGCAGGAAGACCACAAGTTAGGAGAGGGGTGGCTCTGACAGTTACCTCTACAGTTCTATCAAAGGGATTAAAGTCAGGCAGCCCTTATTCCAGTCCCTGAACAGTTTTGAGAGCATGCATTTGCTGTGGGCTTTAAAATAGAGCATTCAAGTTTCAGATCATACCAGAGATCATCCTTTTTAAATAGCCCAAATTCTGCATCTTTGTCCACATTGACAAGTTTCTATTTAAGCCTTTCTTGGACCCCTCAAACTTACCTCCTGAGGAAAAGAAGAATAGAAGGACATGTTCTGTAGTTTGGGAAAAGTGGTGGTGGGAGTGTTGTTGATGAAAGCAGCCACAGGCTGTGTTGTCCACTCCTGGATTCTAAAGTCAGCAGGTTTTCTGGAATGTGCTGGGTGGGGCCCAAATAGTGTCAGTCAGTGAGGACTGGAAATAGTGCAGAGAAGGTCCAGCTGTGCTAGCACCATGTTGGGATTGAAGTGGGAGTTGATGGGTCTTGTGGGTGTGAGGGGAACCTTCACAATCCTTGTACTCCGTCTTCTTTTGATTGGTAGCCCACACAGTACATCAGAATGACATGAAATTGGGACTCAAGAGGACTGGGAGCTAGAGTAGCTCTGTTACCATCTCACTGTGTGACTTTGGATAAGTCTCTTCCTAAGCACAGTTTCCTTCTCTGTGACAAGAATTTACCATCCCCCAGACTGGATTAATGTGTTGTTGGACAGGGAAAATCGAAGTTAAGGGAGTCGAGAGTCTTTTGTGATCTGATAAATTCCTTGAGTGGGTGAAGGATATCTGTCAATTTGCATTTTCTTTGATGTTAGTACTTTTAAATGAGCTAAACTTTTCAATCTTTCTGGCCAGGGCTAAAGAAGCTGGGTAGTTGTAAATCCCAGATAGGCTAGAGCCATTTGCCAGTAACTGACTCTTTTGGGTCCCTGAATTTCAAAAGTTGGCTAAGTGAGCAAGTGAAGCTTCCTGCGAGATGATCACACAGCCATATTCATTTAACATTTTTGGAAAATGTGGAGGCTCACCGAGATTTGGTGACTTACTCATAGAGCCCTGGAAAGCACCCTATTCAACCCTGAATGGTGGTTTTACTGCTACAAATTGTCCAACTATAGTTTGAATAAAATATTAACAAAAATTAGTTGCTGTAATGTTTTTAGCTTCTGCTGTATCATGCATTTTATTTGGTACATTGTATGCATTGGTTTTACTCCTTACAACAGCCTTAATAAATAGACACTGTTAAGAGGCTCATTTTATAGTTGAGGAAACTGAGTTATAAACCTATAAAATTAATTGTTGAATTTCCCTCAGCTGGGCAGAGCTGATTTCAGTGCAAAATTGGCTAGCTTTCTGGGGGTGGGAAAGGGGATAGATTCCCCATCCTCACCACTCCTCCCTTACCTACTCTCCCCCTACAACATACAGAAGGGCAGGTGAGCCCAGAGTAGGCTTGCCTCCTAGAAGACTGCTTGGAACAGGACTGGTCAAGGCCATGCCTCTGGAGCTACTTGCATAAATCCACACACTTCTCGTTCTTCCTCTAAAATCAGCCTTCTCTAAGTTAGTTGAGCTGGCCCCAGGAAACTGGTCCAAAGGCAGAATGTGAAAGGCTGAGGCTGCACCTATCTCCTCTTCCCCTGGAAGGGTCTCTGGGGTAGGTTTATGGCTGGTCTCCTGCCTGGTTTTGGGGTAGAGGGGAGAAGGAAGAAGCTCTGACCTTGTAGCCAACCTTCCACTGGTCCCAGAATGGCCCAAAGCTGGCCCTGGGAACTGAGATGACCTCAGTTCTTTGTGTCGCAACCTATTCCCTACCATCGTAGCAGCAGCTGCAACAAACAGCCCTGACTGGGGACCACAGACTAGCTTAGGAGGGCTCCCTTAACCCCCAGTTAACCTGAAACTTAGCCACACTGGTTGAAAAACCTGAAGGTAGTAACTGGGTTATAGCTTTCATGTGAAGGTCCTAAATTAGTTTCATAGTAGGGGTGAGTACATTGGGTACTTTTCTTCCATTCTTGAGACACTTTACTAAGAAGAATATGTTCCATCTCCATCCATGTAAACATGAAAGAGGTGAGGGGGATTGATAGGATTACACCTGCAGTGCATCTTACAAGAGTATATGTAAAACTTAATAAATGTGGAATGTAAATATCTTAGCAAAAAGCTAAGAAAATGCCAGGAAGGCTATGTTAACTAGTGTGATGAAAATGTGTCAAACGGTCTATGAACCAAGTATATGGTGCCCCACAATCATATTAATGTACACAGCTGTGATTTAATAAAAAAAAAAAAAGAAAGAAAAAAAAGAAAAACCTGAAGGTAGGGGGCCCTGTGCTTGGCAATGCCACTTTCTTGGCAGCAACCCTGAAAGAAGGCAGCCCCAGCCTAGGGGAGCTGCAAAGTGTGTCACTTTTTGTTCCTTTTACTTTCTGCCCTACCTACATCTGGAGAGCACTTGTGGTCCTAAGTAAAAGCAGTATAACCCAGGAATGATAGCTTTCGAACCTGGGGTAGGAAGCAATATAGAGAAGAGGCTTGTGCTGGAGTTAGTTAGGTGGGGGTAAGTTAAGGGGCTGCCAGCTATGGGAGATCCATGCTAACCTCCTACCCATTGTCCTGGAGTACAGAGACAGAAATACTATGATGGTTGTGAGGGAACATGGCTTTGAGCAGGACAAGACACAGAGGTAAGAGATGGCCTAATTTCAAAGCTGGTCCTTGCCAACAAAGATGGCCCTCAGCCTGCTTGGGAGAAGGGCCTGAACTAGGGGGAGAGAAACTCTGTCCTGTGGATATTGAAAGGGGTTTGGCTGTATACCCAGAGGTGAGACCAGGAGAGGTTAGGCCAAGTTTAATGAAAAGAGACAGAGACCCACTTGGGTAAAAATGGCACCTGGACTGAGAGTTGTTGGAGTCTTATTTTTGTACTGTGTGTAGTGGGAGGAATATTCCATAGCTTGCTGGAAGTTTTTGGTGGGCTAGGATCTTTTCAGGGTAACTCTTGGGACAGACCAGGTAGGCTTTTTGTTCTAAGGGAGGAAAAAGAAGGGTTTTAGCCCCTAACAGATATAACCCTGCCTATTTTATCCACCCCCAACACACATACACACACAGAAGGCTTTTAAGCTTCTCTTAGCAGAGGACTTTGTATAGATCCATACATGTCTTTAAAATCCCCTCAATCCTGCACCCTCCTCGGCCCTCAGCATGGACCAAGGCAGCTAGTCCCTCAGCTCCTCATAGTGAAAAGCTTTCCCAAATGAGCACCTTTTTGCACATTGTCTGCAACTTCCTAAGAAACTGGGATCTGCCCTGGAGGGAGTAATAATAATAGTAATGCCAATTTTTCTCATTTGAACTGTACTTACAGCTTACAAAGTACTTTTTTGGTGTCTTTAATTGCGTCTAATTCTCACACCACTGCAGTTGGACTGGGGAGGTAGGGGGATGGGTCAAGGAGCTGTTTTTGATCTCAAAACATCTCACAAGTACCTGAGCCTCAGTGGGCTACCTTGTACTGCTCAGGTTCCCTTGGTAGATGAGAGACTGGCAAGACTTGGACCCCAGTCATACACGCTATACACTACATAGGCATGTGGCAAGGAAGGGGGCAATATGGAGAGTGATTGGATGGGCTGGCCTCCATCCCCAAGGAGTACAGGAGCTAGAGAAAGAGGAGGCCCAAAGGGCCTTCTTTGATGCTGCATCAAAGTTCTGGAAAGTAGTCATCTTTGTAGTTCAGTTTACCTGTTCCCAGGAGCTCCAGTTCCAAACCCAGCTGGACAAGTCAGGCTTTGATTCAAAAGGATGTCTAGGCTCATAAAGTCTATCACTTTGCCCTTGGGTCTTCCTTGAGGCTTAGCCATACTTATTAGTCTCATATACCTTTTTTTCTAATTCACTACCATTTCCACTACATGTGGCTTGACAGGGCCCAGACTTGACAGGGTCCCCCTCAAGGTAGCTTTTCAGAGCCCAGTGGGTGTTTTTCTGCCCTTCATTTACCTGGGGACATGTTAACAAGGTATAAAGTGTGATACTCCACAACTCAACTTAAGAAATAACAGAGGTCTTCATACTTTTACATATAAGACTTTCTCTATTAGTCTAGGAACTCCCTAAAAGCAATGGCTGGGGGTCACCCCTTCTTGGTCTGCCCTTCAGGGCTGAATTCTGTAGAAGTTAATAAAATTTCACAAACAAGTCTACTACTGACTTCCCAAATTCCCCATCCCCAACACCATGATGATAACCCTGGCTGTAATTTTAAGGCTTAGTTGAAAATATCTATGCTGTGGAAAGTGGGGGATTCAGATAGATGATGATAAGGCACGTATTCTCAACAGACCAGACCCTGGTGCAGAGAACTCTGGGTGATTGTGTGTGTGTGTGTGTTTATGAGTGGGAGGGGACACTATCTATCATGGGACTCTCAGTCACGGGGCTGAGTTGGAATAGTGTGATGTCAAAATATATCACATAGAAAAAACTCTAACCTGAGAAAATTGCAATACAATTCTCTGCAGAGAAGGGATCACCTTTACTTTTTTTGATAACCAGCCATTATCTTTCTCTAATTTTAATATTCAGTTCTGTATATTGCTTTTGATGAAAGCTTGGATTGCACTGATGATTCAAGTATCAAGCCAAGCAAGGTACCAGACACAAAATTAGTGTTTGCAAGACACAACTGGGGGCTCCAGGAGGGGCTCCTCTAATGAGGTCAGAGGCTAGAGTGTGGCTGCCAGCCTCTCTCTACCCTTAGTGCTGGTCCATAGTGTTCTATTTCAGGTGAATGTGTGACTCTTACTGCTGTGGCAATAAATCATAGGGCTGTGCTTTCTAGCTGCTCTCTGACCAATGCAGGATGTAGTAGTGCTTTCCTCATCCCTCCTCCTCCCTCTTCCCCTTCCTCTCCTTATTTCCCTCCCTCTTCTGACTCTCATCTCTAGATCCTTTGTCTGCTGGTTTCTACTGTACAGAAAGGGGACACACTTTCCAAGGAGGGACCATTGTGTTTGAGCAGGGTGGTCACTGACTGGCTGTTGACCAGCTATATTCATTGGAATATACCAGTTTTGGGGTGGGGGAAATGTGTTGGGGTAGTAGTGGTTAACCCTTCTTATTCCATTTCTCTTGGCATTTGAGTGTTTGGAGGATTGGGAGCCTAGACCAGAAAGATGTGGCTTGTACCAGGGTTATTTATTTAAATAACTATTAAGAGCTTATGCCCCAGGACAGGAACAAGAATCATTGCAAGGGTGTTCAACTTTTTTTTTTTTTTTCTTTGTCATACATTGGAAGAATTGTCTCGGGCCACATATTAAATACATAAGTACTAACAAAAGCTGGTTAGCATGAAAATGTATGTGCATACTTTTCATGATTTCATGACACCACAAATAAGCAAAAAAAAAAAAAAAAAAAAATCCTCACAAAATCATTATATAATGACCCACAGGTTGCAGGTTGGGCACCCCTGAGTAGTGCCTTCAAGGAGTTCCCTTCTTAGGGAGCTAGATGGGGGCCAGAATAACCAGCTGAAGAAAGTAAAGGGGAAACATGCATTCTGGTTCTAAAGTGGAATATGGGGGTTCCAGTTGCTGAGGGCAACATTAAAATCTCTTTCTAACAGGTCAGTAGAGTCTGACCTAGATCTACCCCTTTCATAACCTTTATGAAGGAGATGTGTTTATTGTCCTCTTGGATGATGGATGATAAATCCCAGAGACTTACTTTCCTGAGGCCCCTACATCATCTTAGCAGGTTCTGGATTACAGCACTCTGTCAGTCCATGAGGTTCCTACTCTGTGGTTCTGAAAGTCTGAGCCTGGCATTGCAGGCAATTTAGCAAGCTTGTAAACAGGAGATGAATGTTCAAGTCTACTTCTCTTCCTAGCCCCAGGAAAAATGTCTGTGATAGCCCCGGCTAATGTGAAATTGAGTCCTGACTCAACTAAAACCCTGTGAGGACTTAGTGGGCCATTTTGTTAGATTATTTTCAAACACTCTGTGTTGTTAGAGCCAACCTCCCTCTTGCCTTTCTTGCTTCTCTCTATTCCCGTTGATAACTGATAATTCCTCTTGAAGCCAATAGTGCCATGGACCTTTCACACATCTGTGGGTCCCCTTGCCCAGTGCTCCCCTGAGTTTAGGTGGCCTCCTAAGCATATGGAGTGGCATTCTTTCTTTCTATTACTTTCTTTTTAGTTCTATTCAAGTCTGAGACCACAGACACCTGTGAAAACAAACCCAGCCTGGATGCTTGCTCACTAGTATCTGTCTCTTTGTCTTTGTCTCTCTCATCTCCTACAGACCCCACTGTGATGCTTCATGACTGATGATGTTCAGCCTAGAAGCCCAAGGCTGCATTTCCAGCTGAACTGTACATGAGTAGTCCCCATCACCATGGAGACCCCAAAGGATGAAACTACTCAGGTTAAAGGAGCTACAGCCGTTGGGGAGACCTATGACCAAGGGGCAGAGAAAGAAACCAAGAACACGGTAGCTGAGGTAACAGAAGGACCAATTTCAGAACCACTCTCCTCTGGCCCAGGTAGGCTAAAGAAAACTGCCATGAAACTCTTTGGTGGCAAGAAAGGTATCTGTACTCTGCCTAGTTTTTTTGGTGGAGCACGAAGCAAAGGTTCCGGGAAAGGCAGCTCCAAAAAAGTTCTCAATAAGAGCAAGACCCATGAAGGCCTGAGTGAAGCAGCTCATGGCTCTGAAAACATTGAAAGTGAAGGAACCAGCTTCTCCCTAACTTTGCCTGAGTTACTGTGCCAATTTCCCAGCTCCCAGAGTATCCATGGGGCTTTGGAGAGAGGCTCCAGATACAAAATGTCTATGGCTGGAGTCACAGAGAAAGCTGGGGCTGAGAAGGTTCCCTTTTTGCCCAAGCCAAAGAAAGGCCTAAAAGGCTTTTTTAGCAGTATCCGGCGTCACCGGAAAAGTAAAGTTGCTGGGGCTGAGCAAAGTGATCCAGAGGCCAAGCGGCCTGAGGAGGCCAGAGCTAGGCCTCATGAACATGTGAGCTCAGCCCCTCAGGTGCTCCATGCTGATGAGACCTTCCAAACCTCTCAAAAGGAAAATATCAAACCTCAAAATGTCCATGGGCCAAAAGTTTCTCCAGCACCAGAGCCTTCTCCACTGGGTACTGAGAAGACAGCCTGTAAAGATCCAGAAAATCCCACAGTGGCCTTTGCCTCAGCACTCATGCAACCCAAGCTTGCCCCTGAAGCCAATACCCAAGAGGAGCCCCATATCCAAGAAACAGGGGAGAAAGTGGTGGCAAGAGAGGTAAATCAACCCAACTGCCCTGTGGGGGACCAGCTGAGCCTCCTGTTTGGTGATGTCACATCCCTGAAAAGCTTTGACTCACTGACAGGTTGTGGTGACATTATAGCAGAACAGGACATGGACAGTATGACAGATAGCATGGCTTCTGGGGGCCAGAGGGCCAACCGAGATGGGACCAAGCGAAGTTCTTGCCTGGTGACCTACCAAGGAGGTGGGGAGGAGATGGCCTTGCCAGATGATGAGGAAGAGGAAGAAGAGGAAGAAGAGGAGGTAGAATTAGGGGAGGAAGAGGAAGAGGCTAAGGAGGAGGAGGAAGAAAAAGATAATTACTTAGAATGTATTTGGGCAAGTGCCCAAATGTACCCAAGGCACAATCTGAACCTGAGCTACCATCCCACCACATCCTCAGGCCACTATGGCTACATGCTCCTTGACCCAGTTAGGTCTTATCCTAGCCTATCCCCTGGGGAACTTTTGACTCCTCAGAGTGACCAGCAAGAGTCTGCCCCCAATAGTGATGAAGGTTACTATGACTCTACTACACCTGGATTTGAAGATGATTCAGGTGAGGCCCTAGGGCTTGTTCACAGGGATTGCCTACCCAGAGACAGCTACAGTGGAGATGCCCTATATGAGTTCTATGAGCCAGATGATAGTCTTGAGAACTCCCCTCCTGGGGATGACTGCCTTTATGACCTCCATGGCCACAGCTCTGACATATTTGACCCCTTCTTGAACTTTGAGCCCTTTTCTTCCTCCCGGCCACCTGGGGCAATGGAGACAGAGGAAGAACGACTAGTGACTATCCAGAAACAGTTATTGTATTGGGAGCTCTGTCAAGAGAAGCTTGAAGCTCGAGAGGCACGTGCCCGAGAGGCTCATGCCTGGGAGGCCCACACCAGGGAGGCCTATACCAGAGAGGATCATGCCAGGGAGGCCTATACCAGAGAGGCCCACACTCGGGAGGCTCATTCCAGGGAAGCCCGGACACAAGAAGCCCAAGCCCGAGATGCTTGTGCTCTAGAGGCTCAAGTCCAAGAGGCCAAGACCTGGCAGGAAAAGCCTGTGTTGGAGTATCAGATGAGGCCATTGGGCCCATCAGTGATGGGCCTAGTGGCAGGGGCATCAGGAGCCTCTCATATTTCCCACAGACGAACCACCTCAGCTTTTCCCACCACTTTAAACAGTGAGCCAGACTGGAGGGACTTCCGTCCTCTGGAGAAACGCTTTGAGGGAACCTGCTCCAAGAAAGATCAAAGTACTTGCCTGATGCAGCTCTTCCAGAGTGATGCTATGTTTGAGCCAGACATGCAAGAAGCAAATTTTGGAGGATCTCCCAGGAGGGCCTACCCTACTTACCCACCCCTTGAAGAGCCAGAGGAAGAGGAGGTTGAGAAGGAAGGAAATGCCACCGTGAGTTTCTCACAGGCCTTGGTGGAGTTCACCAGCAATGGGAACATCTTCTCCAGTATATCTTGCAGCTCTGACTCTGATTCATCCTTCACTCAAAACCTCCCTGAGCTGCCCCCCATGGTGACTTTTGACATTGCTGATGTGGAACGGGATGGGGAAGGCAAGTGTGAGGACAGCCATGAGTTCCACAATGATGAAGACCTTGCAACTTCCTTGGAAGCCTTTGAGCTGGGCTACTTCCACAAACACACCTTCAGCAACTACCGTAGTCCATTCTACCAAGGCCTGCCCTGGGGTGTGAGCAGCCTTCCTCGATACTTGGGACTTTCTGGTATGCACCGCAGGCCTCCACCTGCCGCCATGGCCCTCAATAGAAGGAGCCGCTCCCTTGACACTGCAGAGACCCTGGAGTTAGAGCTCTCTAATTCCTACTTGGTGCAGGGCTACCTGGAGTCTGATGAACTTCAAGTGCAGCAAGAAAATTCAGATGAAGAAAATGAAGAAAAGGAAGGAGAATGGGACCGAGATAGTCCATTATCCCTTTATACTGAACCCCCAGGGGTCTATGATTGGCCCTCCTGGGCTCCCTGTTCTTTTCCACTGGGACCAGGCCCTGCCTGGATAAGCCCTGACCAGATGGATGGGCCTTCCAGTCAGTCTCCATATGGGCAGGCAACCTGTTGTGTACCTTCTGTGGCCATGTCAGTGTCACTGTCATTGTCAGGGCCAGAGCCAAGAGTATCCAAGGAACCTGGGCCTCAGCTAGCTTGGCCTTCACACCTACCCCTGCCCAAAGGCTCATGCAATAACCTCCAGCCACAGGCCGCCCAGAGCATGAGAGCCAGACCTCGAGATATGCTAATGCCTATTGAGGAGCCAAGTTGCTCTTCTAGTTCTGGAGGCTTCAGCTCTAGCCGTCTGTTGCAGGCCAAGCCTGTTGGTATCACCCATGGCATTCCTCAGCTGTCCAGGGTCCAGCTTGTGCCCCCCCAGCCTCTGCCCATTTGTTACAGACATTCCAGCCTTGACCTGTCAAAGGAGAGGGCTAAGCAAGGTGCCTCTCTCCCCACCAGCTACTCCTCCACTTCTGTGAATGGAAACCTAGCCATGTAGTCATCATTAATTCCAGAGTAGGGGCATGGGGCCTGAGCGTGTGAATGGATATCAGAGATTGGGCAGAGGGGTGGGGGTTGTGGGTTGAAAATGCTTTTGGCCTAGGAAAATTCCTATGATTTTTCACCTTTATTTTCCCACTTTCTTCTGCCATCTATGGCCGCGTTCAACTCAAGTACATCTGTCCAGGGAGGCAGTGGCTTCTGCTATTGTTGCTGCACTCTGGTTTTTACTTTTAGGGTTTCTTCTTGTGACCCACAAAGGGTTTGGGATGCTGTAATTTTGTGCCTACTTCAGTTGCCGAGTTAGTGATTTTATATATATACGTGTGTGTGTGTGTATCTATCTATCTATCTATCTATCTATCTATCTATCTATCTATCTATCTATCTATCTATCTATCTATGTATTCATGCATCTGTGGCACAGGCTGAACTCTTATCACCCCCTGCCCCTTCCCTCCAGTAAATGATGAACCACTGATGAGCAGCCAAGTCTGGACTGCCTCCCACAGGGGGACAGGTGGTTTGTTTGCTGTTAGCAGTGTGAAATTGTGGTACAGATCCTTCATAACCCTGTTCCTTTCAGCCTTGGCATAGTTGCCACCATTATATTAAATGATTATAAGCTATTCGTTCCAGCTAACTATCCTTAGGATCAAGTAGTACATGTTTCACTGGCTATTGCTGTGGATCTTAACATCATAACCAGATGGGGTGCCTTTTAACCTGACCTTCCATAGCTTAAGTTGAAGACAAAACTACTAATCCCCTTAGTGGAATAATTAAATTTGTCCTGTTGAAAACAAAAATCAAAAGGTTCTGTTATTAACACTGCCATAGAGTCTTGAGCTCTGGAATAATAGGATTTATTTTTTCCTTCTCTTAAGACTGTGACTGCCTGAGCTGTAGATGTTTTTGAATTTTTGTTCTTTTTGTTTCTAAAAAAGTTATAATCTCATCAAAAGGAATACAGTTTTTTAAAGGAAGAGAAGCCACCAAATTATGCTTGGCTGTAGGGGTTGGGGTTTTTGGAGGATGCAGGCAAAGGATAGAAAATGAAGGTCTATTATCCCAGCCAGCAAAAGAAGGAATTTCAGACTTTGTGGAACTTGAAAGAACCCAGATTCTTAGAAGGGAAAACTGCCTTCCAACCCAACCTCCCATTCCATTACTATAAAAAGACTATAAAGGCTTGCAGTCCTGAGAAATGATACCAAAGGCATCTCAGCTGCTGTTCTGGTCTCTCTAAAGAGATTTCATCTTCCACTTAGCCTAGTCCTTAGCATCATCAAGGGACCAGGCTTCTTGAGTGGAAAGACTGTGACCTGCCCTCACTCTGCCAAACTTCAGGATTCTGATTCCCATGGCAGTTGCAGCCCTTCCTGAAATTAATGGCACCCTCCCTTCTGTATCCATGTAGTTTTCATGTTAAACTAGGTTGGAAATACTGGTGAAGAGCTTGCTGTCAGGAAGATATCACAACACGCCAATCTCGCCAGGCTCAACCTCTCATTAATCACTTGCACAAGAGGATTCCTTTTCAATTTCTTTATTGAAGATGATAAACATTCTTGCCTGGATGTGTTGACCCAAATCATAATTCTTTCTCCCCAACCTACACGCATCTCTATTCCTTTTGAGAGAAGAAGTCAATAGTGCTCTTGCCATTCTTGATGTGTGTCAATTTACCTTCGGAACAGATGCTGTTGGCCTTCTGAGTCAGGGTGACTTTGTGGGTAAACTGTTCCTTGTCCAGGGAATATATCCATGCTTGTCTTTGTAATCATTTCTCAGATTGGAGTTGACCCAGTGCCTTTCCCTACAAAGAGCAGATCTGGCTGCACCCCTGGAATCACCACATGAGTTTGTGTGGCACCAATATCTTCCCTAAGCGACCAAGATCAGCTCTCCAGGATGACTTTAGCTACATCATGGAGAAATGCATCCAGTGTGGAGCTAAATAATGAAAGAGGGCGAGGAAGACCCTCTACCTCAAGCACAGCATTTCAGGATAGAAGTACCTAAATTCCAACCATATGGCCTCTTTCAAAGCTGCTCTGGAATGGTGGAGTTGAAATTGACCTGGCTGCTTGGCAGGAAGTAAACATTCACTAAATGCCTTTACATAAGGGGAAAACCCATCTTTTCGGTCTTCCTTCAGACAGCTTGAGATCCTGTCTGCATGTGGACTGTGCCCACCACAGCAGGCAGTAGAGACATCACCAGCCTCCAGAGCCTGTTGGAGAGGACCACCACCCTATCTGTTAAGGGAAAGAAAAAGTGGTTAACTTTTGGGCAAGGGCTGAAGGCTGCCCTAAGAGTCATGAGGGCAGCATGAGGTACTGCCTCTAAGGGGAGATGTCATAGCCCTGACATGCCTATCTGGACTTTGGAAGGTCACACAACACAGTAGGGCCTGGGACTGAGTGGGAGTTCATGGCTTGGACAGCATTGCTTCCTGCAAGTCCTGTCACCACCTCAGTCATCCCAGGACAGTATCTTCACCAGCAGAAGTGGGACAGTCAGGGTACATGGCTGCAGAAGTAGGCTTCTTTGAGTCTTGAGAGCTGAGTATGTTTATGGCTGAACCCCAACTTCACCCTATAGAACAGTGGTTCTTAACCTTCCTAATGCTGCAACCCTTTAATACAGTTCCTCATGTTGTGGTGACCCCCAACCATAAAATTATTTTTGTAGCAATGAAAATAATTTTATGGTTGGAGATCACCACAACATGAGGAACTGTACTAAAGGGTCATGGGATTACGGAGGTTGAGAACCACTGCTATAGAAGGAAGGAAGGCTGAGGACATATGGTAAGGGAAGCACAGGATGACACTAGGAAAGCCAAACATTAGGCATCTCTCCAAACAGGTCAATGCTGGCTTGGCTGACACCAAATATGCCCCAGACTACTAAAGTTGTCACTGTCAGGTCCACCACTTCTAGACTGTGACAATTTGAACACCATGTCTTCATTGGAAGGACCTGAGATAATGCTTTTGAATGTGACTTCAAGTGAAGATGTGACTTGGGAGGAGTTATCTGCCCTCATCTAGCTACCCAATTGGCTTATCTAGTGCCAGACACCTCTGATCCTGAGAATTCCTATATGAAACTGGCCCTTAGCAGGGGTTGGGGGGAGTCCAGTGAATGTGGATAGTGAAGGCAACTTAGCAGACCTCTCCCAGGTTTGGGATGCCAGTTTCTTGGTGCTTTAGAGTATCCAAGGAAGCCCTGCCTTGGGGCCCACTTAGAGCCAGCCCTTCTATCTGGCCTCAGTGTGGGTACCATGCCACAAGCCTCCTAAGATAAAAGCTTTAATAAACACCAATCTCCCTCCCTTCTCAGTGCTATGCCAAGGAGGGAAGTTGCTTCTGACATCCAGGAAGCTGGGTGAGTGCCCCTCATCCTGTTTCCATTAACTTTCCCACTTGTGCCAATGCCACTGCCCCACCTGGCCTTAGGCCCCAGGTTTAGTTGCTAAAGGGTAGAAGGGGGGGCTAGCAGGGAGACTTCAAGTTTACCCATGGGTATGTTGCATTCATGTTGTTTTATATATATCAATTATCTATTTTTGTATTGTTTGCATTTTATATTCATGGACAATAATGTTTATCACTCGTTCTTTTCTGATTTATTTTTAACTGGTGCTGTTTTAAGCAAAACAAAAATGACACAAAAATCATTGCTGCTAGTGCACAGGGCTGACATCTCAACTCCCTAGGTCCCTCCCACATTTTCCTCTTCCCCACTCTTGCTGTATACCACTGTCTGTTCTTTCCTCCCATGATAGGGACAGCAGAAGTTTCCCAGGTACCAAAGGCAGATGCCAGGTAACTCTGGTGTGTGAAAACTAGTAGATAGCATGTTATTTTCTGTATTTATGTTTTTTCTTTTGTACCTTTCCTTCCCTGTGTTTTTTTTATTCTTCTTTATGTTCTGTGCTTTTGTTTTGAAACCAGAGTGCCCATATTGTACTATTGTCATTTTGAGTTTCTTCAAAGGAACATTTTGGGTATATTCTCCACTCATTGGAAAGGTGCAGCATTTCAGCCATGCTCTTTTTCTCCCAAGAAGCTAGGGGAGACAGATGGCAATGATAATTGAACCATTAGGAATTGACCATCTCTTTGAGGAAACCCTTATGTAGGCCTTTCCAGGAGCTCAATTGATTGTGACATTTGCCCAGAAGAGAGTTTGGATAACTCTTTAACCCCTCTTGCTGCCTTAGGGGAATTTATCTTCCTACCACCATTCCTCTTCCACACCTTGTTCCATCCATACATGTGGATGGTACTCTGGGGAACAGTGTACCCTGACCCCTACTTTTCCATCCTATAGTCACTCCAAAGAAAATCCACATGGCATGTATTTGTGTGAGAGCTGGGTCTATTGAGAGGAAGAACTTATTGTTATTAGAATTGTTACTATTGGTGCTTATTTTCTCTCCTGTATATGGGGGTAGTGTGTGAGGTAATAAAACAGGAATGTATATTTAGGTCATATTAAATAAAATGGCTGGGGAAGCAAGGGATGAAATTAGGAACTGCAGTACATTCCACCCTGGGTGTAAGACTTCATTCTCTACCAGTGTAGGAAGAGGATCATGGTCCCATGCTTGAGACGGAGAATTGCCTGGGTTATAACTTCTCTGCTCTTGCCTCTCACTAACATCTGGATATTTCAATGCACTGTATGATTGTAATAACATATACTTCTTTTGCTTAATGCTAATAAACTTCTGGGTTCAAGAGGGAACCCTCCCCACCAGTCACTAAACTGCATTCTCATGGTTTGTTCCATAGCAGCTTGCCAGTGACTCATCATTATTGGGTTTTCTCTTGAAGGAAAATTAAGAAATGAAGGAGGGTAGGGGTTGGATGGCGCACCTAGCAAGAAAAGCAGAAACAAGACCGAAAGCTGAAAGAGAAAACTTTAATTCTTCACCCATGTCATCTGCATCCCAGTCAGATGCTGTGTTGGTAAAGTCTCCATCATACTTTCTATACCCTGAGACCTGACCCTGAAGTCCCTGTGTGTTGCTAAGGGCTGGCTAACACTTCTGAAATTAGCTTCAGTTTCTACAAGTGTGCTGCCCTCCCCACCAACCGAGAGACAGAGGTGTTAGTCCCTGTTCTGATGGTGTCATTCCAAACATTGTGTCTAATGGTAGGCTACTGGCCAAGTAGCTACCTTCCCCACTTATTTGTCTGGGGGATGGTTTGGGGGAGGTGGATTCTTCCCTTTATTGAAAGGCATCTTAGGGCATCAGAAGTATGCCACAACAATCACTGAGTAATCTTGGGGTCATGTGCTGATTTCCACGCTTGTCCTATACTAGGCAGGAATAATTTGCCACTTTCTGTTACCTACACAAACATATACCTATGTTACCAACTAGGAGAAGGTGATTGTGCTCATGGCTTTAGTTTCTCTAGTCCAGACTCTTACCCTTGGCTCCTGGCAAACAAGGGTGTCTGGTGCCTGCTGTGGGAACATCTCTGAGTTCCCCCTAATTGCCATCACCAAGCAATGCAGAACACCTGAAATAACCACTACTTGAAAGTGCTGTGGGTGGGGTTATCATGGACACAATTGGGGGAGGCAGTACCTGGGACCCCTTCCTAAGGCTAGCAAAGAAGGTTGGTGGCCCCTAAGACCTCATGAATCAAGCAAAGCTAGTTAAAAGCAAATTATCAAGAGAGAAAAGAGAACCTCATGGGAAGAGTTGATATTTCATTGAAATATCATTGAAATATATTTCATTTAAATTGTGTTGTCTTTTCTGGGCTTTCCAGGGAGGGAAGAGGAAAGCAAGGTTGCTAAAGGAGTTTTTGGAGTAAGACCTTCAGGGAAGGCCCATCATGTCTCATTACATCCATGAGAAATTCATGAAGGTGGTGGAATCAGGGAGGCCTGCATTTCTGCTCTAAATTTTGTCCTTCATTAATCATTTAGGCCTTCAAAAAATCTTTTCTTGGGCATAGATTTGACTAGACTAATTCCCAGATGTAAATCAGAAGACTGGGCTACTTCCAAAGATCCATAGAACTTTTTCAGCTACCCTAAGGCTAGAACTCCCTGCCCCTGATTTTGACTCAGGTAGCCTAGGGAAGTGTTCTTCTATCACTATTTTTTGTGGTACCCACATGACGCTGGTACATTGTAACTACTGGACAAGATGAGTGGTAAGAGCTCTTCCCATTCTTCCCTGGCAGATGTTTTCCTTTGTTGTGCCCCCCACCCTGGGGAGTCCTTTGCAGTGTTTTGGCAGGGCATTGATGAATGGGACCTCCTAAGACCTTTTTTTTTTTTTAATCAAGAAACTAACTTTTGTCAGCTCCAGTGCTATTCCATGGTCTGCTTGAAGGCCAGGATAGTGTCTAGGAAGTGAGCTGCCTTTGCTCCCAGTGATCATTTAGAGTAGATGTAAACTAAACAGATAAGGGAGCTTCAGGAAAGCCCTCTTGGAACTGCTGTGGAAAGCTACTAGGTTCCCACTGCCCCAGTCCCAAGGATGTTGACTGGCTTCAGACCCTATTGATCATGTTCTTCCCTGTGTGGATAATTCCTAGGCTGAGTTGGGCTGCATGGCCTCTTTGAGTCAGATCTAGGAACTAAAAGCAAGTGACTTAAGGGCATCAGTTACTAGTTGGAAAACTCCTTTGATCTTCCTTTATCTTCTATATATGTCTAAGAAGCAGGTGGACAGAGCAGGTGATTTCATGTCCATTTTATAGATGAGTAAATGAAGGCATGGATAAGTAGTTACTTGCTCATGGTTATATAAAACACTGACTACAAGTCAGGGTGAGAAAGAAGGTGGGGGCAGGCTGAGGTGGAAGAATTGGTGAAAGGGAAAGTTTACTGTTAATAATTCTCCAAGCACAAGATGAATAATACCATTGATATGTGCTAGGCCTATCTCTGTTTTTTCAGATGAGAAAACTGAGCATAACTTGCCAAAACTCATGTAGCCAACTCACTGGACTCCAAACTTTGTGCTTTTCTCACTGCACTTACAGTGAAGCTTCTGGTCAGCTGAATTTAAGGAGTGACACTCAGCAATGTCCCCAGCCTCAGGTCAGAGTGTCCTAAAGCTAAAAGGGACCTCTGCCTGCCTCCCTATTCCACTGGGCTCAGCCGAAACTCCCAGCTCCATGCCTGGATTAGCATAACGGGCTGAAGCCCTTGTAAGCTCATGGTAAGACTCCCTTCTCCCACTCTCACCCACAGCCTTGGATCTCCGAGAACTGTTCCCAGCCAGGTGGGCCCAACCCCTCTCCCACTTAAACCTTCTAATAAGCAGCCTGAAAAAGATGATGAATGTAATAGAGTGAGTCAATGGGCATGAACACTTAAATAACTGGAGAATGGGCCTCCCTCCTGCCACTAAGACCTTCACCATCAATTGGAGCACTGCCTCACGAAGATTTACTTATTATAAATGACTTAATAGCCACAATGGGAAACTGTCTCTTTCTCTGGGAGGATAATGGCTGTCTAATGGGCTCTTGAAGGCTGCTCTTCTGTGTTTTCTCAGTTTCTCTTTTTCTTTCCCACTTCCTCTCTTTGGATGCTGGAGCACATTTTGTTTGTGGTCCTCTTAGCCTATAGGGCTCCTTATGTGACTCCTCAAAGGCTCCCATGCAGCACCCATCACCAACAGGAAGCATATTCTTAATGTTATGACTTTCAAGAGGCTGAAAATGGAAAAAGCATGTATCTCAATCCACAAACTCAGGTGTAGGAGGGCAAGAAATAGTTGTTTTCCTTGAAGTATCTGTATGTCTCCAAGCTCCTCATCCTAATAGGGAAGCAGGAAGTTCTGTGTCAGCTATGACTAGGGGACCCCACCACCTCAGAGGTGGCTCTGGAATCCAGGGGGTATTTGTGGTACCAAGAAATTAGGTCAGGGGAAATTAATCTGGTCTATTCTAGCCACCACTGACTGGGGGAGAGGAAGCTAGGAGCCTTGGGGGCTTAGGTTCTGCCATCACTTTGAGCTCTTTAGGGCCATCTCCTGTCACTCTTTGGGGGCACTGCTTAGAGTTCTTACAGCCTCTCCCCATACTCAGCCATTCATGACCTCTCACTTTCTAGCTCTGGCTGGGAGTATCAGAAATTTTTCTTCCTTTTTCTCTTTCTAGGCTCTTGAAAATCTCTTCCCTTTTTCCTTTGCCTCTAGGACAGTATGTCTTAAATGGGGTTTGGGGGCTCTTGTAAAAGTGATAGATTCAGTAGTTTCAGCCTATTTCTGCTTTCTACACTGGAATCTCCCTGTTGCAAGAAGTCTGTCAAGGGCCTGGTTACCTCCATGCAAATGGTGAATGGGGATATAGAAGACAAAAACATATATATTTCCAGAAATTACTCTGCCACAAAAAGACTGCCTCATTGGGAAAGCCATAACGTCACTGTCTTAGAATTCAGGACCCTAAGATTTTACTTCCTGCTGCGTCTGTAACTCATGGGAATCTGGATAATTTCTCAGAGCCTCAGTTTTTTCATCTATAAATGAGGCAAAGGGGAACATAGATGTTCAAGCTATACTCCTTTCCTCACCCTGCCCCTTTTTGATGCTTGAATTTCCCATATACTCTCTGTGTCTGCTCACCTACCCTGGGATAGATTCCTGGAAAGGATTTTTTTGTTTTTGCTGTTTTTTGTTTTTTTACTTTCAATTTTTTTTTTAAATTTCAGATTGATATGAGGGTACAAATGTCTAGGTTAAGTTGTTTTCATTTCTCAGGTAAATTTAAAATTGTAGTTGAGCCCTCCATGTAGGGGGTGAGCTGAACACCCTCACATTGTATATATTAGGTGAGAAGCCACAAATCACCCTTCCTCCTCTCCGCTCTTCTCCCCCTCACTAGACTATACTTTTTCTTTTATGTGGGCTTATAGTTTATATATTGGTTTCATATTAGTATTGAGTATACTGGATAATTTTCTCCCATTCTTGTGATACTTTACTAAGAATAATGTGTTTCAGCTCCATCCAGATAAACATAAAATATGTGTGTTCTCCATCTTTTCTTTCTTTCTTTCTTTCTTTCTTTTTTTTTTACAGACAGAGTCTCACTTTGTCACCATCGGTAGAGTGCTATTGCATCACAGCTTACAGCAACCTCCAGCTCTTGAGCTTTGGTGATTCTCGTGCCTCAGCCTCCCGAGTAGCTGGGACTATAGGCACCCACCACAACCCGTCTGCTATTTTTTTGTTGCAGTTTGGCCGGGGCTGGGGTCGAGCCCACCACCCTTGGGGATCGTGCCCTACTCACTGAGCCAAAGGTGCTGCCTCCTCCATTTTTCTTTTTTTTTTAAATTATTAAATCAAAGCTGTGTACATTAATGCAATCACAGAGCACCACACACTGGTTTTATATACCATTTGACATATTTTCATCACACTGGTAAACATAGCCTTCCTGGCATTTTCTTAGTTATTGTGTTAAGACATTTATATTCTACATTTAGTAAGTTTCACATGTACCCTTGTAAGATGCACCGTAGGTGTGATCTCACCATTCACCCTCCCTCTGCCCATCCTCCCCCCTCCCCTCCCCTCCCCTCCTGCTCCCCCTTCCCCATATTCTTAGGTTATAACTGGGTTATAGCTTTTATATGAAAGACATAAATTAGTTTTATACAGGGCTGAGTACATTGGATACTTTTTCTTCCATTCTTCAGATACTCTGCTAAGAAGAATATGTTCCAGCTCCATCCATGTAAACATGAAAGAGGTAAACATGAAAGAGGCAAAGTCTCCATCTTTCTTTAAGGCTGCATAAAATTCCATGGTATACATATACCACAATTTATTAATACATTTGTGGATCAATGGGCACTTGGACTTTTTCCATAACTTAGCAATTGTGAATTGGTCTGCAATAAACATTCTGGTAAAAATAACTTTGTTTCAATGTGATTTTTGGTCTTCTGGGTATATACCTAGTAGAGGAATTATAGGATTGAATGGCAGGTCTATTTTTAGATCTGTAAGTGTTCTCCAAACATCTTTCCAAAAGGAGTGTATTAATTTGCATTCCCACCAGCAGTGTAAAAGTGTTCCCTTTTCTCCATATCCACGCCAACATCTCTGGTCTTGGGATTTTGTGATATGGGCTAATCTCACTCGGAGTCAAATGATATCTTAAAGTACTTTTGATTTGAATTTCTCTGATGATTAAGGATAATGAGCTTTTTTCATATGTCTTTAGGCTATGCACCTGTCTTCTCCAGAGAAGTTTCTCTTCAAGTCCCTTGCTCACCCTGAGATGGGTTCACTTGTTCTTTTCTTGCTAATACATTTGAGTTCTCTGTGGATTCTAGTTATTAAACCTTTGTCAGAGACATAACCTGCAAATATCTTCTCCCATTCTGTGGGCTCTCTACTTGCTTTACTTACTGTGTTCTTGGTTGTGCAGAAGCTTTTTAGTTTGATCAGGTCCCAGTAGTGTATTTTTGAAGCTACTTCATTTGCCCGGGGGGGTTCTCCTCATAAAATATTTGCCTAGAACAATTTCTTCAACAGTTTTCTCTGCACTTTCTTCTATTATTTTTATAGTTTCATGTCTTAAATTTAAATCTTTAATCCAGTGAGTGTCTATCTTAGTTAATGGTGAAAGGTGTGGGTCGAGTTTCAGTCTTCTACAGGTCGCCAGCCAGTTCACCCAGCACCATTTCTTAAATAGGAAATCTTTTCTCCATGGAATGTATTTAATTAGCTTGAAAAAGATCAAATAATGGTAAGTAGCTGGGTTCATCTCTTGGTTCTCTATTCTGTTCCATACATCTACCTCTCTGTTTTTGTGCCAGTACCACGCTGTTTTGATCACTATCGATTTATACTATACTCTCAGGTCTGGTGGCATTATTCCTCCTGCTTTGTTTTTATTTCTGAGTAATGTGTTGGCTATTCGAAGTTTTTTATGATTCCATATAAAACAAAGTATTATTTTTTTCAACATCTTTGAAGTATGACAGTGGAGATTTAATAGGGATTGCATTAAAATTATGTATTGCTTTGGGTAGTATGGACAGTTTAGTAATGTTGATTCTTCCCAGCCAGGAGCATGTTTTTTTATTTGTTAACATTTTCAGGTATTTCTTTTCTAAGAGTTTCATAGTTCTCTTTATAGAGATCTTTCACATTTGTTGTTAGATAAACTCCCAAATATTTCTTCTTCTTTGGCACTACTGAGAATGGAATAGAGTCCTTGACAGTTTTTTTCAGCTTGACTATTGTTGGTATATATAAAAGCTACCGATCTATGGATGTTGATTTTGTAACTTGAGGCGCTGCTGTATTCTTCATCACTTCTATGAGTTTTGTAATAGAATACCTGGTGTTTTCCAGATATACAATCATATCATCTGCAAAGAGTGAAAGTTTGATATCTTCTGACCATTTATGGATACACTTAATTGCCTTTTCTTCCCTAATTGCGATGGCTAAAACTTTCATTACAATGTTAAAAAGCAATGGAGACAATGGGCAACCTTGTCTGGTTCCTGATCTGAGTGAAAATTATTTCAATTTAACTCCATTCAAAACGATATTGGCTGTGGGTTTGCTGTAGATAGCCTCTATCAGTTTAAGAAATGTCCTTTCTATACCCATTTTCTTAAGTGTTCTGATCGTGAAGGGATTCTGGATATTATCAAAAGCTTTTTCTGCATCAATTGAGAGAATCATATACTCTCTGTTTTTTAATTTGTTTATGTGCTGAATTATATTTGTATATTTACATATATTGAACCAGCCTTGAGACCCTGGGATAAAAATGACTTGGTCATGATGTATAATTTGTTTGATGTGTTGCTGGATTCTGTTTGTTAGGATCTTGTTGAATATTTTTGCATCAATATTCATTAGAGATATTGGTCTACAATTTTCTTTTGTTGTTGGGTCTTTTCCTGGTTTGGGGATCAGCGTGATGTTTGCTTCATAGAATGTGTTGGGTAGTATTCCTTCTTTTGCTATATTTTAGAACAGGTTGAGTAATATAGGAACTAGTTCCTCTCTAAACATTTGGTAGAATTCTGACATGAAGCCATCTGGTCCCGGGGTTTTCTTTTTAGGGAGATTTTGTATGGTTGATGCTATTCCAGAACTTCACATACGCCTGTTTAACTTTTCCACTTGATTCTGGCTAAGTCTTGGAAGGAGACGTGTTTCCAAGTATTGGTCAATTTCCTTCAGATTTTTGTATTTCTGAGAATAAAGTTTCTTTTAATATTCATTTAAGGATTTTTTGAATTTCCGAGGATTCTGTTGTTATTTAGTCTTTGTCATTTCTGATTGATGAAATAATAGATTTTACTCTTTTTTTTTTTTTTTTCCTGGTTAGGTTAGCCAAAGTTTTATCTATTTTATTGACATTTTAAAAAAACCAACTTTTTGATTTATTGATCTTTTGTATAATCCTTTTGTTTTCAATTTGATTTAATTCTGCTCTAGTTTTAATTATTTCTTTTCTTCTACTGGTTTTGGGGTTGAAATGTTCTTCCTTTTCCAGTTGCTTTAGATTTACCATTAGGCTGTTAACTTCCTCTCTTTCCATTCTCTTGAGGAATGCTTGAAGTGCTATAAATTTCCCTCTTAGGACTGCCTTTGTGGTATCCCAGAGGTTCTGATAATTCATGCCTTTATTGTTTTGTTCCAAAAATTTGGTAATTTTCTTTTTAATCTCATTTGTGACACAGCTGTCATTCAGCATAAGGTTATTTAACTTCCATGTTTTTGTATGAGTATGCATATTCCTGTTGTTATTGAGTTCAACTTTTATTCCATGGTGGACTAAGAAGATGGAAGGAATAATTGCTATTCCTTTAAATTTACTGAGTTTAAACTTGTGACTTAAGATGTGATCAATTTTGGAGTATGTTTCATGGGCTGATGAGAAGTATGTGTATTCAGTTTTGTTGGGATGAAATGTTCTGTAGATGTCTGTTAAATTCAAATGTTGGATGGTTACATTTAAATGTAAAATTTTTTTGTTCAGCTTCTTGTTGGAGGATCGATCCAACACTGCCAAAAAAGTGTTATAATCTCCAACTATTATGGAGTTGGAGGAAATCAAGTTGCTCATGTCTGTTAAAGTTTCTCTTATAAATTGAGGCGCGTTCTGGTTGGGTGCATAAATATTAATAATCAAAATCTCATCATATTGAGTATTACCCTTAACAAGCATGAAGTGACCATTCTTATCCTTTCTTACTTTTGTTGGTTTTAAGCCTATTGTATCTGGAAATCAAATTGCAACACATACTTTTTTCTGATTTCCATTTGCCTGAAATATGATGATCATCCTTTCACCCTGAGTCTATATTTATCTTTTAAGGTAAGATGAGATTCTTGTATGCAGCAAATATCTGGCCTGAGTTTTTGTATCCAGTCAGCCAACTTGTGCCTCTTTAGAGGACAGTTTAGGCCATTCACATTAATGGAGAATATTGATAAGCCTGGTAATATTTTGGGTACCGAGTTTTTCGATAGTCCAGTGGACATTTTTAATCCTTTTGCCACTGTGGAAGTTAGAGTTTGATCAAAAATTTCTGAGTGAGTTTACTTTTGGAGTAGATGATTGCACTAGTCCTTATGGAGGATAGGTCTGAGAATATCCTAAAGAGCTGGTTCGGTTATGGCAAATTTCTTCAACATGTGAATGTCATTAAAGTATTCTATTTCTCCATCATACATGAAACTCAGTTTAGCTGCATATAGGATCCTGGGTTGAAAGTTATTTTGTTTTAGGAAATTAAAAGTCGATGACCATCCTCTTCTGGCTTGAAATTTTTCAGCAGAGAGAACTGCAGTCATTCTAATATTCTTCCATTTGTAGGTTATGTTTTTTTTTTTTTTTTTTCTTTTTTTTTTGCGTCTGGCAGCTTTCAGAATTTTCCTCTTCATATTAACTTTAGTCAAGTTAATTATGATGTGCCTTGGCAATGTCTTATTCCAGTGGAGTTGTGCTGGGATTCTGAAACTGTCTGCTATCTGAATTTCAGAATCTCTTGTCATGTCTGGAAAATTCTCTTTAATAATTTCATGGAGACGAGTCTCTGTGCCTTGCGAAGCCATTTCATAACTTTCAGGGATTCCAATGAGGTGAATGTTAGCCTTCTTTGAATTATCCCAGAGCTCTCTGAGAGTATGATCTGTTTTTGCTCTCTATTTCTCTTCCTCTTTGAGAGTTTGGAAGCATTCAAAATCTTTGTGTTCCATATCAGAAATCCTTTCTTGTGCTGGTTCCACTCTGTTTCTGAGGGATTATACTGTATTTTTCAAATTTTTGAGGGCTGCAAATTTTTGCTTCAATGTGTCAAAATCTTTGGTGATCTTGTCTTTAAATTCATTGAATTCTTGAGACAACTTTTGAATTTCTCCTTTAATTTCCAATTCCCACTTTTCCTCCATTCTATTAATCTTGTTTGCAATCCAAACTCTGAACTTGATTTCTAACATCGCAGACATGTGTTTATGAATGGGATCTTCAGTTATGTATGCCATATCTTTCCTTGCAGGGGTTTATCTACTCTGGTTATTCATGTTACCTGAGTTTTTTTGCTGATTTCACCCCATGATTATTTTACACCATTTGACTAGATGAGTGGATAAAGAAAAGTTGGGTTTGGGGCTTCAGGAGTAGTGATTAACTAGCCCTTTGCCCAAAATGTGGGAGTGGTATCTGTACCCTTTCCCCTGGAGCTTTGCCAAGGATCTGTACAGTGCTACAGCCTGAGAAACTGGGGACCTGCTTGGTATATTGGAGCTAAGGGGCTCTGTCTTCTTTTCAGCTGGTCTCTGTTCGACCGTAGTGAATCAGTTACTCTGGGTTGAATTCTCAGCTGTGGAGAAATACTAGCAATTAAGTTACCCCACCCCCCACAGGCAAAAATTGGAAAAGAAAAAGGAAACCTTCCTACAACCACACACCCAGGTTACCACTTGGATAGTCCTCAGGCGATTGGCCCAGTTCTAGAGGTCCAAGTCAGTTGTCTCAGTCAGCACCTGTCTCATGTGGGAGAGTTTAAAAGGTCTCTGGGAACTAGATCACAGGGGTCTGCTGACAACTCAACTCAAATATGACTTACTCCGGTGCTCCATGAGGTCAGGAGGACCCACCCAGCAAATAGATTAGTCTGGGAAGGTTGATGCCTCTTTCCCCACCTTGCACCTCTGTCACACCCTGTCACTGATAACCCCACAGAGCTGTGACCCAGTTGCCTCCAATGAGCAGATACTCCAGGGGTTAGCACCTGCCTGAATCACAGAGAGATCTATGTCTCCTCAGCCAGGCTGCTAGTCTCTGCCACTATCTGGCAGGGGGAGGTGAGGCCTGACAAGCTCAGTCACTTGATGGAGGCTGGGGCTGTTCACTCAGTTCCAGCCCTGCCCTTTATTGATGTTACTGACAAGACAGAACAACTTTGTGGAATTTGTTTCTGTCCAGGCTAAATTCCCCAGTAGAAGAGAAGCTTTTTTGAGTTCACAGAACCTGCACCTCATGCTCTTTCTTTGTTGCTGCCTGGTAGTTTGTATTCGCAGTATGGTTAACTGTCAGTTCTAGCCTCCTGCCTTTTTTTGTTTGGGCTGATGATCCCCAATGGCTGGGTGCATCTTGGGGTCAGTAAAGCAACCCTCTGGGTCAGCCCTGCCCTGGGAGTTTGCCGGCTCTGTGCATGCATTTTCTAGTCCCCACATTCCACCCAGGCCTATAACGCCTCAGGCAAACCTTTTACTCACAGGGACTGCGTTTCCATCCCTGATCTTTTCTGCCATTGCCTGCCACCAGAAAAAATGCCCGGCCTCCTCTGGTTGCCCAGAGAGACGGGGGTATGACTCCAGAATATCCAGGATTGAGCCCTATTGTTGCCAAAAATGGCTGCTGTTCTGTGCCTCAGGGCACCGCCACTCTGGTGTGCTTTCCTCTCAGCTGACCATCCTCTCCTCACTCCTGTGCTGCAGAATCAGCACTGGCCAGCAGCAGTCCATGCCCTGTCTGCACCTCTTGAGATAATACCCCAAAATCTGGACTCCTGGGAGACAGGCTTCCAGACCTCAGAGTGAGAGTGGAGGGGAGTGCTGGGAGCTCAGAATTGCAGGCAGAGAATATATAGAGTTTTATACAGTTTTATGTCTGGCAGGAGAGCGCCATGGCACCCTAGTTGGGGAAGTAGGTCTTGTTTTTAGAGGGTCTCTCCCGTGGGATACAATGGGAGGATTTTTGAACTCTGCTCGTTTGTTTATGGGGTACTCCAAGCTGTCCTCATGGGGGAGGGTACTCCCGTCCACTTGGTGATGGATTTTGTACCTTTCGTTTGTATCCTTGGGGTTGCAGCTCACCTCCCAGGGTTGATGTGCGTTCTTGAATCTTCTCTCTTGATGCAGCTCTAATCCACCAGGTTACTTGCTAAATTTCTGTTCTTTAACTCTCCTTCTGGATGGGAGCCTCTGTGGAAAGCTAGCTTCAGTCAGCCATTTTGTCTCCTCCACCCCTCCATCTTTTCTTATGGCTGAATAGTATTCCATGGTATACATATACCACATCTTGTTAATCCATTCATAGGCTGAAGGACACTTGGGTTGATTCCATGTCTTGGCAGTTGTGAATTGGCTACAATAAACATTCTGTTGCAAATGTCCTTGTGGTAAAATGATATTTTTTTCTTCTGTGTTAATACCTAGTAATGGTATTGTGGGATCAAATGGAAGGTCCACTTTTAGTTCCTTGAGAAATATCCATTCTTCTTTCCAAAGAGGTGGTAATAATTTGCAGTCCCTCCAGCAAAGGTTGTGTTAGTTTGCAGTCCCACTGGAAGTGCAAAAGTGTTCTCTTCTCTCCACATCCATGCCAGCCTCTGCAGATTTTGATTTTGTGATGTGGGCTGTTCTCACTGGATTAGGTGATATCTCAGAGTGGTTTTGATTTTCATTTCTCTAATGATTTAATATGATGAATGTGGGGAGTGGGATTTGGGCAGCAGGCTCCCCACAACTTGGAGTGGTATTCAGGGAACTACTACCACCTGATTCTCTTCCTTTAACAAACATTCTTTCCACCTGCCAGAAATCACGTAGCCCATCATGCATACTTTCCTTGTTATTGGCAAGCACACAGGTTTTTCTCTTTAAGGATTATCTCTACCCATGTGCTAAGATTTATGAAATCCTGTTAAAATACTGTATAAATAAAGCTGTTTCCATAGTTCAGGTGCTGGCTGCAGCCATTAGCTGAGTCAGTCCTACAGACGCCATCCTATCTGTTGTCAGGTGTGTTTTGTTCTCATGTGTGTCCCTCTTCTTTATTTCCCACTTTTCCACTCAGGTCAATTCTCCCTCCTCGTGCTCAATGGTGAGAGGTTCCACTCTCTTGCTTGTATGTGACAGATGAGCATTTTCTCATGTGTTTGCTGGCCATTTCTCATCTTCAGAGAAGTTTCTGTTCAAGTCTCTTGCCCACTTATAAATAGGGTTGTTTTCTCTTTATGTGTTGATTAATTTGAATTCTCTGTAGATTCTAGTTATAAGCCCTTTGTCAGATTTAGAGCATGCAAATATCTTCTCCCACTCTGAAGGATGTCTGCTTTAGTCATGGTACTCCTAGGTGTGCAGAAGCTTTTTAGCTTTATCATTTATTTAATGTTGATGTTACTGCACTTGCCAAGAGGGTCTTCTTCATAAAATCTTTTCCCAGGATGATTTTGTCAAGCGTTTTCCCCACACTTCCATCTAGGATTTTTTTGTTTGTATTGTGTCTTAAATGTACATCTTTTACCCAGCTTGTCAGTGGTGA
Organism: Loris lydekkerianus; assembly: GCA_963574355.1. Lineage (NCBI taxonomy): Eukaryota > Metazoa > Chordata > Mammalia > Primates > Lorisidae > Loris > Loris lydekkerianus. The sequence continues at coordinate 7,957 of CAUYPK010053967.1, read as the reverse complement.
GAGGTGTGGGTCCAATTTCAGTCTTCTGCACATGGCTCATCAGTTCTTGCAGCACCATTTATTAAGTAGGACTTTTTCTCCCCAGTGCATGCTTTTGTTTGATTGAAGATCAGATGATATGTGGCTGGGTTCATCTTCAGGTTCTCTATTTTATTCCATAGGTCTGTATCTCTATTTTTGTGCCAGTACCAGGCTGTTTTGATCACTATAAATTTGTAGTATGACCTGAAGTCTGGTAGCATGATCCCTCCAGATTTGTTTTTATTTCTTAAAATTGTATTGACTATTTGGAGTTTATCTGCTTCCATATGAAATCAAGTACTATTTTTTCAAGTTCTTCAAAGTATTATGATGGTGCTTTGATGGGGATCTAAATCTGTAGATTTCTTTTGGTAGTATGGACATTTTAACAATGTTGATTCTTTGCAGCCACGAACATGGTATGTTCTTCCAGTTGTTATCATCTGCTGTTTCTTTTCTCAGGGTTTCTTAGCTCCCTTTTAAAGATCCATCACATCCTTCATTAGATATATTCCCAGGTATTTCATTTTCTTTGTAGATACTACAAAGGGTATGTGTCTTTAATTTGATTCTCAGCAATACAATCAGGCAAGAGAAGAAGACCAAGGATATTCAAGGATGACATGATCTTGTACCTGGAAAACCCAAGAGACTCAACTACAAAGCTCTTAGAAGTGAGTGAGAAATTTAGTAACATCTCAGTTTACAAAATCAATGTGCACAAATCATAGCCTTTGTATATGGAAAGGTTTTAATACCTAAGTTGTTTCTTTTTATATTGAACTGGAATTGGCCTAGCTTAGTTCCTGGTAGACACACATCCCCTGTCTGTTATCTACTTTCTTTACCCCATAATAGTCCCTTCAGATCTAAAAGCAGAGATGGTGTTATTTGGGTCGAGAAATATTGTTTGTGATGTTCCAGGCTCTGTTTTAGGTGCTGAAGGCATGGCAGTGAGCAGGAGAGATAAACCCCCTTCCCCCACATAACTTACTTTTTGATATGGGGATGGAGGCAAACAATGCAGTAGACTCTGGATATGAAAGTACTTTTTGAACATTGCAAAAGGCTATGGAAATGCAACGTGGTAGTCTTATGTAAATACTTTGGCAAATGTTTTGGCACAAGTCCCCTCCGTCTATGAACTCAACTGTCTCACAAATCCAGGGCCCTATGATAAGCCCTTTGAAACTGACAGCAGCCAAACTACATTGTGACAGCCCAGTCATTGGATGTGGTGAGTTTAGAGTTTCATTTCAGGATTTTGAAAAATTATCATAACAGAATAATTCATTCTCTTGCTGCTCCCAACTCCCATTTCAGTCTTTGATATTCCTCTCTCTATTTTCCTCTCTTTATCTTTCATTCTCAGGACCAAAGCTGAGTATGTTTCTGGCTTGGCCACAGAACCATGCAGTGTCTGTATGGATGGCTTTATGTAGTTTTCTCCTTGGCTGCCCATATTCATGGCAGCCACTATTCAAGGTAATTGGGGACATCTGGTAGAAATGATTTTCAGCCTTCCAGCTCCAGTCTTATGAGTCAGGCAATATCTTCTCTATAGCCTAAGATGGAGCTGAACTCCAGTGAGTAGAGTCCAACAGTAGTAGGAGTGTCCACTTGTCCTCCTTAGTGTTATATTACAGACTTTCCTTTCTGATACTGACCTACCCATCTCTGTGATCTTGGGAATTTTATTCCCTTCTCTGGAGCTCAGCTTCCTCATCTATTAGGTAAGAATATGGATCCCTGTCCTGTCTCCCTCTTGTGAAATGGATAGAAAGAGTATTTTGTGAACTGTAATGAAGGTGGAAAAATGATTTTCATTATTACTGGCATTATCTGTGCAGCTTGGATTCTCAAAGTGACAAACTTTTGCTGCCTTCATGCTCATTCTGAAATCCTGTGCTAGGTGCTGTAGAAACAAGCATTGGAATGACAGAGCCAGCTGGTACCAGCTCTCTAGAGATGATTGTGCACATCTTTTCCTAAATCCACATTAAATAACCTCACATTGGTACATTAAAATTGGCTATGGTGGGAATAATAAATATTACATTGTGAAAATCAGAAAACAAATCAAGGCTTTCTATTTATTTATATTTTTCAGAAAGCCATACCTGTCTCAGCCACAAGGGAGCTGCCAATCTAATAGTTGGGGGGGGGGGAGAGAAAGAAAGAGAGAGATGCATACATGCTGGTAGTAAGATAAGCAGGCATGTGACTACACTAGATGAAAATATTAAGTTGAACCATGTGATATTACTATTTGTGCTAGTCAAAACTAGCCTAGTATTGGCAATTGCATATGATTCAACCCAATAACAATAAAGAGTACCTGGAATGAAAGAGGATTTCCTAAGGACCCTCAGATAATCTGAGCTGAACTTCAGTTAGGCTCCAGAATTCCTGCTTTCTTACTTCAATCCTGAAGGCTCCATTACCACATTTTAGTTCTCTGATTCCTTGTCAAAATTGAGGAGTCTTTACCATGGGAACTGCAGTACTTAGGGAGTTGGATAATCACAAGATCTTTTGTCTCTTTGTCTTCTCCTGAGATAAAGGTTAGATAAAATTCAGGCAATATTCTTATGTCTTAGTCTAATTTTCCCACCTCACTCTTTCTTTCCCTCTCTTTATCTCCCTCCCAGCCTTCACTTCATCCTCACCACTCTGCTTGTGTCATGCATTCTGAGAGTGCCACATATTACATGTCCAGAGCAGAGCAATGGAAAATGTATATAGCACATGAAAATAAGATCCATGAGGAAAGGTGGAAGAAATTTTGCCTTGAGAGAAGAAGTCTGCTTGTCAGCTGAATAATAGTCTTTATATCTCAAAAAAAAAAATTGCTATATGGAGGAAACCATGCTGTTTTTTTTTGTTTGTTTTTTTGTTTTTTTTTCCATTTCCTGAAGCCTGAAAAAAAATCAACATTTTTATTAATGACGTTACCAGCCAACCAGGCTCCTAAACTGAGAATTGTCATTGGCTCCTTTCACTCACTCAATTGTTATGTCTAATCAGTTCTTGAAATTTGGTAATTCTACCTCTTAAATATCTTTTGAATTTACCCTTCATCTCAGCAGTCATGGTCCTCAATCAGGCCTTTATCCCTTGCCTTTGTGGGGCTACATGCTTCTACTCTCAGCTGCTGCCACCATAATCTTCCTCAGGAATCAGCTAACTTCTCAGACCATACTTCTCATGAGGTCACTTTACCTATGGAATGGCTGATACTTAAGAATGATTTCCTTAGCCTGACATTCAAAACCTTCTTTCTTATGACTCTAACTTCTGCTGCTGCTCCAACTCCTTCCACTTAATATAATAGATGCTTCAGCTGTTTTCTTGGTAGGCCACCACAGACCCATTATACATGCTCTTCCTTCTGTCAATATTTCCATCACTTTCAACCACTGAAATTCTGATTATTTCTCATGCTGCCTCCCAAAGGCCATTTCCTTCTGACTTCCACATCATAATGGGCTCATTTGCTCTTGTGACCCCTATAGACATTCATTCATCTCTTTCTGTTACCATTTGACTTTAGCGTAGTGGTAAGAATATCAGCTTTTGAGCCAGACTGCCTTTGTCCCAATGCTGATTTTTGTACCTATTAACTGTGTGACTGAGCAATTTTATTGAGTTGTCTTGTGCATATTTTTAAAATGGGAAACATATTAGTACTTCTTTCAGAGGTTGCTATAAATATAAAGAAGTTTAACATTTATTAACTATGACTGAAAAAATAGTAAAAAGCAAATGCTGCTATTACAATTGTTATATTCTTATCTCATCTCTCCCACTAGACCATGGTTCCTTGAGGGCAGAAGTCACATATTACTCAACCTTTATGATAACTAATAACGATTTTGCAAAAATTCTGTACAGAAACTTCAGGTTCAAACAAGTTGGTTTAGGCTCATTTGTCCCAACTCTTCCGCTCAAAGTACAACTATAAACTCTGGACATAACACATGACACAACTAAAGGAAAACTTGAAAATGTGATAAAATGAAGGGTAGGTGGTTAGTGACTACAGCATTGGAGAAGTAGCACAACAGTAGGATATCATGAGTCTCCCTCACCCAAGAGAAGAGGGAAACCTAGAGTTGATATTTCTTGACTGTCAACCTAGTAAGAGAAGACAGCCTAGGAAGGTTCAACCCTCCCTCAGATAAAGCAGACATTGCACTGTCAGGTGATCCCAGCAGCACAGGTAAAGGGGATTGATTGGGAACTCCACTGACAATAAGCAGTCAAAGGAATTACTTGTGTACCCTGCTGGTCCTGAGATAATCCTTTCCCATTAAGACACATCAGGTGACTAGGTGGTGCCACCCAAAGAAGCAGCCCTTCCTAGGAAGTGCTCATCCTTCCCAAAAGACAGTGACTCTTTTGCTCCAACTTTGATTCACTAGGCAGCCTGGCCTGAGGAAACTCTCTCCACACCTTAGGCAGCATCAGCATAAAAAAGTGGGGGCCCCAGCAGCATCAGTTAGATCAAGTGGACTAAAATATCATCAGAAAGAAAATTAAATTGTCATTGAAGCCACAGCCTATAAAAGTAGGCCTGGACTTGCCTGGTAAACCAAAATGGGGTGACTCCCTGCTGAAAAGAAAGATTTATATAGGAGCCAGATCCCCCTGATATAATATTAAAAAATCACCCATCGTAACTAGAACCCAGAAAATCAAACTTTACTGCTTTCTGCAAAGAAACCAGTTAGGATATTAAAAGGGATTGTGTCAATCTGTAGATCATTTAGAAGGGTCTATTTTCTCTGATAATAGCCTAGCCACTTCATCTTTCTTTATTTTTTTAAAGAATGAAATAAAGTTAATTGAGAAAGACAGGAAGATAGCATTATAGAGCAAGATACAGGTTTATAAAGCAAGATAAGTTTGCCATAGACACCGAACAGGCCCCCATTGTTGTGATGAGGAAAAGGCCTTTGTAATGTTCTGGGATTCAGCTTTGTACTGTCAGATTGACCTCTCTTGTGATTCAAGCATTAACATGGAACTACTTTGATGAACAGTTAATGACTTGGCAATTAGTCTTAAGTTAATTTCCCACTCCTATTGTGCTGGGTCCCTGGGAGTTCCTGCTTCTTTCAGGTGGGGCAGTCACTCAGGATAGGGTTGAGGTAAGAAAGCACTAAGATGGTGCCCATACTTATTCTTCTTTCCCAGGTGGTACAATTGCTCCAGTAGCCCCAAGGCAGAGTATCCATTTTGTCCCTTTTTCCTTAGGAGAGCTGGAACACTTTCTACCTAATATTTCCCCACTCTCTATTCTAGAGGCACAACTCATTGGGTAGGGGTATTTACCCATCTAGTTGCTTCCTGCTGAGAGCAGGGTGACAATCTCTATTAGGGTGGCCTATTACAGGATCTCCAGGGTCCTCTGCAGGGGGCTTCAGCATATATCCTCACCTGATGGTTGTAGTTGTGTGAGGAGGATGTAAGTGCTGAGACTGGTAGAAAACATATAAAGCAGTAATCCTTAAAGATTTTTGAGGGTAAAACTTGCCACTCTGGCCCAACAAGGGAACCTACCTTGGTGAGGACTTGCATAAAGATTTTGTCCAAATGTCTCCCTATAGAGGATTCAAGTAGTTATTAGTGTTTATTGATGCTTTTACTCATTGGATTGAAGATTTTCCTCGCGGGACTGAAAAGGACACTTAGATTTCCTTAAGATTTCTGGAGGACATCAGATCTGTTTTGGCCTTCGTTGGTCCTTACAAAGTGATGATGGTCCTGACTTTGCTTCATAAGAAATGTGTAGCTGTATTTTGTGTAGTTGTATTTTAAGTCACATAGTAGTAAAAAGTTACCACCAAAAATGGATTTATACTGTCTTTATTATTTAGCTACATAAAAATAAAGCTCTAGAATATCTATTATTATTTCTTATAATTTCTAGATCTTTATTGACATTTGGTGAAAAATCACTTTCATACTTTTAGTTCTTTAAGCATGCTTTCCTTTGGCTCTTTAAACATATTTAATATAATGGTTTTACAAGGAGGAGTGGATGCTCCCAAACTCATTCTGTGAGATCTGCATCACCCAGATACCAAAACCAGACAAAGACACAACATATAAAGAAAATGATAGGCCAATATCTCTGATGAACACAGATACAAAAATTCTTAACAAAATCCTATCAAACTCAATATTCATCCCAGGGATGGAAGGATGATTCAACAGAAATAAAATCATAATTTTATGAATTAAAACTATATTTTAAATAACATAATGTGGCAACTAGGGAAATAATATTTTTTCCTGCTTCCCAAGGTTTTCTGTTGTTGCTGCTTTATTATAATTTTTGTTTTTTTTACTTCTTTTGTAAATTTTAGGAACTAATTCTGTAAAGTTCATATACTTTCTGTGTGGCCACTAAAGTCTCTGATCAGTAAGTTTAGTAGTCATCTGATGATTTTAGTGCTATTTCTTTAAATACTTATAATCAATAAATCTAATCTGCCGAGAGACACTGTGAATGTGTTGAGGCATTCAGCCAGACAATTTTTAGCTCTGTACTGAGCCAAGTAATTTACAACTCTACCTTGTGGAGAGCTGACATTACAGCATCCATATAAAAAGGAGGCCAAGCACCATTATCTGTACTAACATGATTTAAGTTTCTGTTTCTCTGAAAGCGCTAGGATTCTTATAAATCGCATGGTAATTGTGTACTGTTAGGTTGTCTGGAGACCTTGTGACGACAGCCCGAGGCTCCTCCCACATCTCACTGCCTATATTTACCCTGGAAAGAGTTACAATAAATGAGACTTGATAAGACTCCTGTCTTGTCTCCATTCTTTCGCGTCCCTTGTCCCTTCTCATTCTCATCCCTTCCTCCAGTTAACCCTGATTGACTGACCCGTGGGTCGGGTCACATGGTGACCGACCAGGGACCTGGATACGAGGGACATGGTGAAGAACGCTACCGGTTAAAGTGCGCTCAAGAAATAATTAAAAGAGGACTGCCTGCATCGGAGCCTGCTACGCTGGAACAAGGGCCTAGGTAAGTGGTATCGATCATGGGGCAAGAAGTCAGTCAGCATGAGTTATTTGTGGAGCAATTAAGAGATACACTTCAGATGTGAGGAGTAAAGGTAAAAATTAAGCAATTATTTCATTTTTTTGACTTCTTAAAAGAAGTCTGTCCTTGGTTTCCCCAAGAGGGAACAATTGATGAAAAACGATGGAAAAGAGTCGGTGATGCTTTAAATGATTTTTATAATGTCTTTGGACCAGAAAAAGATACCTATTACTGCCTTTTCTTACTGGAATATCATTAATGAAGTCATTAGTTGCCACAGTGTATGCCCTGCGATGGCAGATGTTATAAAAAGGGGAGAGGAACTTTTACATAGCCATAAAGAGAAAGATAAAAGGCCCTCAAATCACTCTAATGAGTTAGATGCCTCTGAAGCGACTGGAGGTGCCGCCTGTCCCAGTAGTCAAGTTAATGATGAAGAGGATCTTATTTCACTAGACAGTGATGTTAAAGAATCTAAGGCCCCCCCCCCCCAGTTGTCAAGCCAAAAGAAAAGCTAGACAACAAAGTGAAAGTAAAGTAATCCAAAAACACAGCTAAGGCCTTGAAGCCAAAGCAGAGACTTTACCCAGATCTTAAAGCCTTTAAGGTAAACACTGATGATGAGCTGCCAGATGCGGACTGGGAGGAACTCAAGGCTGAGGCTGCCAAGTATCATAACTTGGACTGGCCCTCTCTCAAAACATGGCCCCCTCCATATAGTTTATCTCCCTCCGTGCCACCTGTGGCCATGGCTGCTATAGACCCAAAAAAAGACCTTCAAGGCAAAATTGAGCACTTAAAGGAACAAATCAGGCTGGAAGAAGAGCATCAGGCTCTCATAGACCAATTAGAAAGACTAAAAGTAGGCAAAGC
>CAUYPK010053964.1:0-23097 GCA_963574355.1 Loris lydekkerianus | reverse complement strand
TCCCCGCCCCTTTCCCACGCTCTATATAAGCGGCTGCTTAACACTATAAAGTTGAGTTTCTGCTTAAAAAAAAAAAAAAAGAAAAGAAATGAAATCAGAAAGGAAGAGCAAAGAGAGGGAAGGAGGGAGGGGAGTGGGGCTTTGGTGTGTGCCACACCTTTTGGGCGCAAGACATGACTGTAAGAGGGACTTTACCTAAAAAATGCAATCAGTATAACCTGGTTTATTGTACCCTCAATGAATCCCCAACAATAAAAAATAAAGAAATAGAAAAAAAAAAATATGAGGGAAGCAGAATTAAGGGGAGGGGAGACAAAAAAAAAAAAGATGAAAAAAGAAGATTTACAACTCAAAAATAAAGAGAGACACAGTTTGAGTAAATTAAAAAAAAAAATAGATGAATTAGATTGGGAAGTTGACTTGAACAAAAATGAATTGGTGCTTCAAGAGATAGAAAGAAGACAGTCTCCCAGGACTCAGGCAGAAGGAAAAGTAGGCTGAAGTGGTTTCTAGAGCTCAAAATACTAGTGTCTGGGGCATTGATAGCATCAGCAAAACTAGTGGGTGCTGTGTATTCCATAGATGGTGGACTGAGGGGTTAAGGGAAACTCCAGTCAAGGTGGATATTATGTATTAACAGGGTCGGTTTTATTTTGTGTTTCATAGAAATTCATTTTATTTTGTGCTATTTCTTTCTCTTTGCTCAGGTTTGATGGAAGACCAGAAAATGAGGACTTAGTTATATATGCCATCAGCCCCTACCACGCTGTGTTCACCATTCCTTTCCAAGATCAGGTAGGCATTTAGGAGTTAGATGTGAAAGGCTATTTCTAAATGTCTTCTGGTGGATGGTTATATAATTCCTATAATCTGGGCCTCAGAACTGCTTTACCTGGCACCTAGCGCAGAGGAGGAGGCAAACTCAAAATACCTGCTCTGCTTGGGCTGATACTGAATATAAAATGCAGATGTGTTTTACTAGAGAAGCTGTTAATTTTATGATAGCAACTCTAGCCTGTTTATAAGAAGAAAAACTCATACAGGAGTTTGCAACAATTTCACACCCTAGTTTGATTCTTTGGCAGATGTTATGGGAACATTTGGCAAGATCATTAAAGCAGGGCTGGTTCAGAGCATGAGTCTCCAGGGAGCCACCTGTCAAAGTCATCTGTATGAGAGGCTTGTCTGGTACTGTCCCCAAGATGGGTCTTGTGTGAATGAATTTTCTTTGATGTAATAAATATGTGTTCTGCCACTAGACGCAGCCCATGCAAATGAAGACGTTTGTTCTTAGGACAAAATTCTTCATAACAACTACAGCACAGACATTTTAAAAAGAAATTTACTATTTTGGGGGAGCCCTTGGCAGCCAAAATGTGGGTCCCTTTTACTTTGGTACATATTGAGGAACAAGATGGGAAATTAATTAAGGAATAGATTTAAAAATTTTTTAAAGTGGGAGTTTTTAAAAGTATTAAATGAGACCGATTTATTTACAATGACTGCTAAAGGGTTTAACAGGACTATGAAATTTAAAATGCATGAGTTTAAGTATCCTTTAACATTTTATGACTGGTTACAGATACTCACCCTCCCAGGCAACTCACAGAAGGTCCCTTGAAGTCATTGAGGCAAATTCCTGAGATACGTGCAGGACTTTATGCATCACATGAGGCAAGAGAACAAACTGCAGACCTCACTAGGTACATTTGAACAGATGAGAGACTTTACATTAAAGACGCAGTTTGAAAAGACTTAGGTGCAACATTCAGATGAGATTTTATTCTGGCAGAAGTTTTTAAGAGGGGCTATGCTCAGTTTATATGCTCAAAATGTACAGAGAGTTCTTTTCCATCTTTTGTTTTTTTAACCCAGATGAACTTTAGAAGATCCTCCCCCACTCTTTCACAAGTTCCCCAGGCTAGAAGTAATAATGGCAGTGTATTAGTGAAAAGTCCATCCAGAGTGGCCAAAATAATTAACAACTAGATCAAGATTCCAAGGATTTGAGACCTTACATTATCCAGAAATGCTTCAACACTTGTTTGCTCCAGAACTAGGCATCTAACTACAGTAGTTTCCCTTAGAGTGAAAGTTAGCAGATGACAGTCTACAGGCCAAATGTAGCCTGCTGCTTGCTTTTATAAATAAAGTTTTATGGGAACACACAGTCATACCCATTCATTGTGTATTGTCTGTGTCTGCTTTTGCTTTATAATGCAGGAGTTGAATAGTTGTGACAGACCCTATATGGCCCAGAAAGCCTAAAATACTCATTATATGGCTATTTATAGAAAAAGTTGCTGATACCTATCTGGAATCTCCCAGAACATGATACATGCTCCCTAAAGATGTTAGTTCATACTAGGGCATAAGTGTGGTGAATAACAGTCTACAAAATTCAAATGAGTGCATAGATGTGGAGACAACGGAATTAAACTAAACTAATTTGCACAAACTTTGCTGTGATCTCATCCAGGGGAGACCCTGAAGCCTGCTAGAATTACGATCATATAACACCAGGGACCCTCTGTGCCTGTTATGGGGTGTACTTACAGATATGGAGGCCCTTGGCACCATGGTTATAGATATTTAATCCTGTGTGTATTTGCATGGCTATGATGCGGTGTCAGCTGGCTGGAGATCATCCTGTGCCGCTGAAGAGATGTGTGCGGGCTTGCTATCGGAGCTATGGTGAACGCTTCACAGTTGCTAAGCAACTGTCCTTTCAGCATCACCACCATCGCGATAAAGCCTGAACAGGACCGAGATGCATTCTATCATCAAGATTTTGTATATTCAAGAAGCTGAACTATTTAATAGGAAGGAAAAATTGTAATTTTCTAAATATAAAGAAAATTTTAATTAATAAATTGTCATGGAATGCCAAATATGTGCAGAGCTGGCATCTGATATTTTGGGGACTATTTTGAAGGACATGTGGGGTAATCATCGCTGCTTCCTGGGTGCTAAGGGGTTTCTTGGCATGAAGGACTTTCCAAGCTAAAACTAGAAAAGTACAGGGAAAAATCACAATAAATTGGTCATCTAAGGTCACATACCTTTTTAAAAAAAAGATTCTTGAGATACTAAAAAGCATTCAAAATAGTCCTGAGAAGATAAAAAGCCACAGTCATAAAAAATAGAAAAGAAATGGGTGGGCTTCAAGATTTGTGATGAAATTGAGGGCTTTTATGTCTTAGAAGAATAAAAATCTCAAAGTGAACAAGTTAGTCCTCTTTGAGGACCCCAAAAGAGGAAGAGAAGAGACCTCACGATTCAGCTTGGGCTGCAGTAGCAAAATACTATAGACTAAGCACTGTGGAATCTCTTCCTATGAGAGCACTAACCCCACTGTGACCTCATCAAAGCCTAATTATAGCCCCCAAGCTCCAATTACCCTCTAATCATCTCTAAATACCATTACACTGGGGGTAAAGACTTCCACAGATGAATTCTGGGAAGACACAATTCAGTGTATAACAACAGGTTTTATTTATTTTTCAGTAAAGTAAATATCAAATTAAAAAAAAAAAAAAAAAAAAAGCTCTTAAAAATGACACCTGTGCATTGAAGTTCAAAAAGTCTAAGTTGGATTTGGACCTTTCCAAGGAACAACTCCTATGGTCACAACTGAAAACAAATTTGAATTTTATCTTGCCCAAAAGGATGAACATGGTATGAAGCGAAAAAATGCTCTGGTTTTCCAGTCATTGGAAAGTGTGGCAGGCAGACATGGGCAGGGGAGTCATGTCGTCCCCATCTGCACTTATGTTACTATCGTCCATTAGACCAGCCAAATTGTGAGAGCCTTCTGACTGAGCCTGAGAGTCAACTCTGGTGAGTATTCTACATCACATGTTTCTGGAGGGAGTGAATTATTGCAGTGAGGGCTCCCAGTTTGGTAAGGCCTCTGAGTATCCTCACCTCACTGACTCTCACCTTTGCTGGGGGACTTCTTTGGGCCAATAGGACATTAGCAATGGAAATCTCTGCCACCATGTGAACAAAGCCAAGCCTGGCTTCCCAGAGGATGAAAGATGAGCTGGAGAAAGACTCCAGTTGTCCTCACCATTATTCCAGCGAGGCCCCTGGTCCCACCAGTCTGACAACCATGAGCATATGAGGGAGGCCAATCTTGACCATGGAGGCCCAGCTGAGCCACAATAATGAGCCAAGCTAGCCCAAACCGGCTGAGCCATCCAAATGACCAACTTAATTATGATCCCTGATAAACAGTGCTGAAAGCCACTAACTCAGTATGCAGTAAAGGCTAAGTGATAAGAGAAGGTGAATTTTACAAGGACACTTCAAATAACCACAAGTAAATAACAAAGCACAAGAAAATTAGGACTTTAAAAATATTCACATTTGTGTGCTACGAGTAGATAGTTCAACATTTTTGAACTTCTGTGCTAACTATATATATGTATGTTTTTTCAAGAAAAAAGAATGCTAAAAAGTATAGATGTCATCAACAAATGCTACATATAAACTGCACATCCTTGTAGCTTCTCTGTTTAGACTAGAGGCTCTGGTGGTGCTTTCTGTAGATTGGGGTCTTGCTGCAGTTCTGTCCCGGGACAGTGCTAGATACCTGGTGGACTGGGAAGGCATGACGTCTTTATCTTACCTCAGGGTAGCCAAGAATATAAATGGGAAAATATCTTCCAGAGGCCATTGATAAGAATTCATGCTGGGTCCTGTGGGTGATGATGCCATTGGTGGGGATTACTGTAAAAATCCTCTTAGCTGGAAGGATTCTGGTCCTGACTTCAGGCCTCTGGATGTGGCTGGAGAACCAGGAACTGAATAAGGCGATGGCTCCCTGCAGGCTGCACGATGACCCAGAAAGGAGATGCTTTCTGTGAGCTGTGAGGAGGAAAGCCAAGGCTGCGCTCCTTACTTTTGGACCATCTACTGAACTATCCCATCTCTTTTCTCTACTCTGTCCTGAAAGTGGGCAACTTGAGAGTAGAGATTAGTTTGCCGGAGCTTTTGCCAGCAGCATTATTTAGTGTCCTGGATACTATCAGAGATATCACCCAGAGATGACATATCGTATTTCATCACATGTGAACATGGATAGTTACATTTTACTGCCATGTAATTCGAACAACCTGGTATGGGACCACAGTTCAAATGTTTTCTCTGCTTTCTGCCTACTAAGAAAGGGACCTGTGTGATATTGGGTGATCTGTGAATACGTGCATTAAAAAATCGCTGTACTTGATAAAGTAGAATCTCTTGCACATTTTTTTTTCAGTCTATGAGTGATTTTTATCATTCCTCCAATAAATGCATGTGGATGGGCCATATTCTGTTTTTTTGTAAACTAACATTTCCCTGGGACCCAGCCAGTAAATGTTATTTATGTATTATGTTAATGTATTACCGATGACTGTTTTCATCCTTCAATGGCAGGACTGAGCAGTGGAATAGGGACTGTCTGGCACTGCAAAGCCCAAACAACTTGCTTTCTGGTTCTTAATAGACAAAGCTTCTGAAGCCTGCCCTGTGCTGCTATGATCTACCCTTGGGCACCACTGCGGTCACCAGCCCAGTGTCACCTCTGCTGTGCTGCCCTTCCCCAGGCTGGGACTCTCCTCTTTTCTCCCTTTCCCCTTCTTTCTCCTCATATTTTTCTCCTTTAAAGAGGCCAAGAAGAATGTTTATAAAATCCTGTTTAAAAACAAAACAGAACCCAAAGTCTATTTTTTACAAAGCAAGCCACATTTTTTTTTTTTTTTTTTTTTCAAGATGTTCAGTCCTGATATATCTGATTCAGGCTAATCTTTCACTTCCCCAAAGCCACTGCATGGGGTTATTTTTGTTAAAAGAAGGTTTTATCTGCTCCAGCTTATATCTCTGAATATGTTTCCTCAAGATAGAAGACAGGGAGTTTAGTGCTGATAAAATTCTCCTGAATGTCTCTGACTCTAAAGGGTGCTAGTGAGGCAATATAGTCTGGCAAACACAGACCAAACACCTGCTGTTAGAGTGACAAGCTGCCACTCCTCTGACCACACAGGAACCCCTATACCCGCTCCATCTTGTTGAGAAGCTGTTTTGTATTTTGTTTTTTTCTTTTTTTGTGGCTGATTGATGTTAGGTAAAAGTTGAGAGACAGTATCTTAAAGCCGTCAAATCATGTGTGCTGCAGACAACTCTCTCTTTTCTCCCATTATGGTTTATTTCAATTTGTAATACTTTTTATCACAAGCAATTGCCTGTCCTTTTAAAAAAATGTCTTCAAATTTACCTGCCCTTTCAGGGAAGTAAGTTGTTTAGGCCATCAACATTGATTTTAGTGCTGTTTTCGACTTTCCCTATAATACATCTGAGCATTACCCCAGATGTTTGGGGGCCCCAGAATGAGTCTATGCAATGTCCTCTCAGGTCCCATCCCCTTGTCAGGTTGCCCAGTAACCAGCCCTGGGGAGGTTCCAGTGTTTCTTTTCTGCTGCCAAAATAGTGGAATTCTTTACTACTGATTGAGCACATTAATTTAAGCAATGAGGCATATTATACTTCCTTGTGTATGAATGCTGAATCAAAGCAGGTAGCGCCCGTTTTAGCACTTTTCTGGGTTAGGTAGGTAACTTTTTTTTTTTTTTTTTCAATCACCCTTTAAACAAATCATAGAGGTGTACTCATTTATGAATTGACAGGTGGACACAGCATCAAAGAAAATAGGGAGTGGTCAACTTGCACAAATACTCTCACTAAAGCAGTGTTGGAAAGACTGAACTGTTGGGCAAATTTACAGTCCAGTGAAATAAAAAATAGCTTGGCCATCTGCCTCCTATGGCGTTCCTACACATCTGCTGAGGATTCAAAGCAAATCCCCAACAGGGTGGTAATCCTCAGGACATTTGTGCTTTCTGGCTTGCCATCCCATACGTCTGGGAATACCGGAAGCCTCTTGCTTATGGCTTAGGTGTGGTCACAGAGATCACTAAGACCAAGGTGGAAGTTTCTTTTAAAAGCCAAACTTCGTAAATCTTAGCACCACTTCAATTCCACGGTGCGCCAGCTTCCCGGTGAGCAGTGTGCGGTTTCACTTGATCTGCAGGGACTCTCAGCCCAGGTGAGGCAAAGGGGAAGAATGTTTTCCACTTATCCTGGAGGGCAGTATAAAGAAAATAAAATAGCTGGAGCAAAATTTTACCTTCAAAAAGGACCAAACGGGATTTCTGAAAGTCTTCAAAACTGTCAGAATTGGTGGGCGCCATCCAGCTATTTCTTGGATACAGGTTTCTGAAGTCAAAATAGTATAGCTAACTCTCCAGATTTTAAAACATAACGATAACAGATATTGTGTGTGTGACCACCCCCGGAGTCCCCCAAAGGCTCTAGAAGTAAGAGTGAGTCTTTCCAGATAGAACCAACCCTAAACCTGAAGCTCTGGGAGAGTGTTGTCAGATGGGTGACAAAACACCCCCTTAAACATTGTGTTTATACAACTTAAAAAGCACCGTATTCATTCTCATAATATAGCCTGCTGGGCTGTCCCCACCCCAGACGTATGGCATGTGGGTGTCCCACTGCTTTCTGTCTGTGTACACCATGGTTCAACATGGTTTTTGGTGCTAACAGCAACTTTCAGAAGGAGAAAGCACCAAGGCTTCAGGTTGTACACAGTGTGCGGAATCATGCCGGACTCATGTTACTATTATAAAAAGAGTGCCATGGAGAAGTAGCGATGCTCATGTGTGTATAGTTGAAACTTTGTATAGAAGCCATTGGGATCATATCTTTGTGGCCTTCTTCCAAATCTGTCCACTCGAGAGTGATACCATCACTGTTTCCCCAAAATAGAGTGAAACTCTGTCTCAAAAACAACAGCAACAAACCCAAATGACAGAAGTGTCTTTACTTCCTAGAAATTGCATAGCTTGTGAAAGCTTACTTAGCTTCAAAGTTAGAAATATAAATAGCTGTATAAAATGTAAAGAGTGATTTTAATGTTTTGACCTCTCTAAACACAAATTTTACGACCCTACTGGGTCATAAGACTTGAGAGCATTTGCTCAGATCGTCCAGCACTTGTCTGTAGATGATGGGTATAAACGTCTGCCCCAGAGAATGAGCAGGCATATATTTCCCTATAAACCACCAAGCATAATCAATAGCCCAAATTCCCACACTCACTAACTCTTAAACAAGTGTACAGTAGACACATAGTTTGGGTATTTAGTCCAGTTTCTTACATACAGTCAAAATTACATGCACAGTAATTCTTGGGGGATTTGGAGTTTCCAGACCCACAGGCCCAGAAAATAGATGCTTATCAAATTTTAAAGCAGACTCTTTAAAGACACTGTAATAAAAGCCTTCACTTCCATTTTTCTAGGGAGAGAAATCCCTGAAGCACTCTCTAGACAACTTTTTTTTTTTTTTATGTCTCTTTTCTTTGCCAGAAACTCTCCCTTTATGCCATTTTTAAGCAAAGTTTGGAGCAGTAGAGGGCCTCAGATGGGGGAGGCTGGTCCTGGGTTCTGCACGCTCCTCCCCAGCACCAACTGAGCACGACCTTGAGTGTGTGTCCATGAGCACAGTGATCCTGGTCTCAGATGAAAGCATCACCCGGGGAACTTATACGCACCTACGTAATAAAGTCATCCCTGTGTAACACACAAAAACTGGGCGTCACAAGCCAGGGACTGCAGGTAAAGACATGGCTACTCCCTATGTTTGTTGCATATTATGACAACAGCACAGCGTCTAGGTATCCCTTAAATACAGAAAGCACTCAGTGGCATAATTTTGTGAATTCAAAGGGCTGCTTTGAAACTACCAAATTTTATATAATTAATATTGGATATTTATTATCTAGATAATACCAAATTCCAGTAGTCAAAATGGCACTGTTCCTACAGATGGCATGTTCTGCCTCCCCTCAGGCTCTCGCTGTAGTCACTGTCAACCTTAGCACCTCAGTACAAATGAACCCCGTATTGTTCTGTGGCACATCAGCAAAGTTAGTTAGAAATTCCAAAGCATTTAGCTCCCCAGTCCTTGGCCTGTAGGAGAGAATTGTTTAAAACCTTCTTAATGACATAGCTCTCCAACATCTTCCCCTGAAACTCATAAATGAATCTCTGCAAGTTCCAGTTAATCACTTTTGTGGCTTCTAGAAATGATGTTTCTAGACACGTTTCTGGACACATCTGTAAAGCAAACTTCCATATTTCATGTAATGTTCACAGTTTTGGAAATTTCTAACATAACTTGGTATTCTTCAAAGGCTCATCTCTCTATAGTTGTTTCAATCACCCCCTTCCTCCTCTCAGTGAATTCAGAACCCCCTGTTCTGTTTCCTGAGGATCCTGGGGGACTTGTTGGGTAGATGGTGCAGGATGGGACCCTCAGAGGGATGTGCTTGGGGGACAGGTGGCTCTGCGATTTACGTGCACCTAGGCTGTCCCAACCCTGTTGTCAGGTGTTAGGGACTGGAGGTGGTAAGGGGGAGGCACAAGCTCTTCCAGCCCTAGAGTTGCTGCACATCTGACATTGGAGGAGGCTGACCACAGCCTGAAGAGGGCTCAATTCACAGTCCTCTGAATCTCTGCTAACACTTTGTCATTAATATTGCCTAATATCTTGAATAACATCAAGATATTTGAGCCTGTATATCAATAAATTTTTGTTTTAAAACCTAGAAAAATCTGCCATGTTATCATACTGTTTTATTTTTTTCTTTTTTTGATTTTCTGTATCACACCACTTAGATCACAATATAAAATATTTTTATCTAGATATTAAATTTAGCAAAATATAAACACCAACACCATGCACGTGTATGTCATTAGCATTTTTAAATTTACTTGTAGTGGTGGCTAATTTTGGAGAGGATTCTATTTTATTATTATTGTTATTTCTTAGAGACAGGGTTTCATTCTGTTGCCCGGGCTGGAGTACAGTGTTATGATCATAGCTCACTGCAACCTCAAACTCATGGGCTCAAGGGATCCTCTAGTACCAGCTTCCCAAGTAGCTGGGACTGTAGGTGCATACCACTACAGTGTCTAATTAAAAAAATAATTTTGTAGCTATGATGTCTGTGCTATGTTGCCTGAGCTGGTCTTGAATTCCAGCCTCCCAAAGTATTGAAATTATAAGCACAAGCTACTTTGTCTTGCCTAGTGTTTGTTGCTTTTTTTAAATTTATTTTTATTTTTTATTAAATCATAGCTGTGTACATTAATGCAATCATGGGATACAATGTATTGGCTTTATATACAATTTGAAATACTTTCATCAAACTGGTTAACATAGACTTCACTATATTTTCTTAGTTATTTTGTTAAGACATTTGTATTCTACACTTAGTAGATTTAACATGTACCCTTGTAAAATGCACCATAGGTGTGGTCCCACCAATTACCTTCCCTCCACTCCTCCTCCCCCTCCTTGGGTTGGGTTATAGCTTTCATATGGAAGTGTGGGTACTTATAAACTGGTTTTATAGTATGGCTGAGTACATTGGATACTTTTTCTTCCATTCTTGAGATACTTTGCTAAGAAGAATATGTTCCAACTCCATCCACATAAACATAAAACAGGTAAAGTCTCTATCTTTTTTAAGGCTGCATAACATTCCACGGTGTATGTATACCACAATTTATTAATCCATTCGTGGGTCAATGGGCATTTGGGCTTCTTCCATGACTTAGCAATTATGAATTGGGCTGCAATAAACATTCTGGTGCAAATATCTTTGTTGCAAAGTGATTTTTGGTCTTTTGGATATACTCCTAGTAGAGGAATTGCAGGATTGAATGGCAGGTCTATTTTTAGACCCTAAGTGATTTCTAAACATCTTTCCAAAAGGAACGTATTAGTTTGCATTCCCACAAGCAGTGCATAAGTGTTCCCTTTTCTCCACATCCATGCCAACATCTCTAGTTTTGGGACTTTGTGATTTAGGCTAATCTTATTGGAGGTAGATGATATCTCAAAGTGCTTTTGATTTGCATTTTTTCTGATGATTAAGGATGATGAGCTTTTTTTCATGTATTTGTAACATTTTTTTAGGAAGTATATATATAAAATATATATATATAAAATGTTTTAAGGAAGTATATATATATAATATATATTACATATATATGTTATTATATTTTCTTATCTCAGAATGTATCACATTGTGGAAGTGTTTTGGAGCTGAAAGTTTTCTTTTTTTATTATTTTATTCCTATCTATTATGATTGTCTTGAAAAGGCTTTACAGAGTTTCTATTTGTTTTTTTTCTTTCGGCTTATGTTTCTGATTATTTATTCAACATAGTGACTACTGGAAATCTATGCTTCAGTGTCTTTTTTATTTGTTCTTTCATTGTTACAGCCACTTCAGGGGTCCTAGGCATGTAGTAGTTTTGGTAAATACAGAAAACAGCATCCATTATAAAACAGCCATTCTCTTAACATGTATGGAGATACTGTCTTTCCTAATGGAATATAAAATAGTGTTTAAGTTCATAAAAGTCTGTTACTTCCTCCTTTAAACATGCACAGATACATTAATATTATTAAAATTTTCTTAATTATTTTTAATGTTTTCTCTTTAAAAATATAGAATTTGAATCACTGGTAATGTTGTTCTTTTGTCTTCATTATGGCTTTTGTTTTCCCCCAAAGAACTATTTTTTATCAGATTCCAAGTCACAGTGCCTTCAGAGAGATCCACCAGGATCATGAAGAAAATGTGGTTAGCAAATGCTTCTTTTATACAATTTTGCCTGTAGAGACTCCACAAGCTCTCACAGCATGACATCTATAGTGTGAAGACATCTACGTGTACCTGACTGGAAAAATCTGGCTACATATTTTAATAACACTTTTCTTATTTTAATAGAAGGAAAACATTTCTTTTCCCATACATTTGCTGACACCATGATAGGCATAATGTTTACCTGCTAAATAAAATGAATATACTGAATTTCACTCTCAATAATTCTAGCATAGAAATTGCCCAGTATGTCATGCTTTTGTCCAAATTAAGAGAATGGGCAAAAATGTATATTAAGTTCTTATTAAAAGAACAGGAGGAAGAGGGGCAAGATGTCAGAATAAAAACAGCCCACACCTGGGGCTCTCAGAGAGGACAAAAAATTGAGGTGGATGCCTATCTATGGATGGTCTTCTTGGTAAGAGCTTTGTGAATCACTGGAGAAGTGACCTGAGATATTCAGAGCACAGGAGCAGGTGATAATACAATCTATCGAGCAACATCTGGAGGTATTTGGGGGAGCCATCCACATCTGGGCAAGGACAGGAGAAGGGAGCTCTGGGCCTCCATGCACCACAGGCTCTGCTGCCTTAGCTGTGAGGGGAATCTCACTACCACTAGAGACCTCTGGACTGATCAAGGAGCTACTTGGAATCCATGCAGCAAGACTACACTGGAGAGTGGTCACAGAAAGGACCTCATGTCTTCTGTTCCTAAGTAACTAGATCTGATGCCTTCCTGAGCTCTCCTTGGGTTGGAACTTCTCTAGAAGAACCTTAGAGACTGGGGGCTATTATAGAGCCACGGCCCCATAGCTCTACTTCCAAAGCTCTACCGCTCACAATAGGCCTCATAACTAAGGCTATGGGGTCCATTGGGAGTGGTAGAGTCATGGAGCTGCTCCCAATAGGCCCCATAACTAAGGCTAGAGCGGTAGAGCTTTGGAAGTAGAGCCATGGGGCCATGGCCGCCATCAAGCCCTGACTCTATCCATGAGGCTCCCACAAGCCTCCTAGGGGAACAGCCCCGTGCTCTAATGCTCTTCTAAAGAAGTTCCAGCCCAAGTCCCAAGGCCTTCATGAAGATCAACCCTCCTGCAGCTGACTCCTTATCTTCCTTACTGGGCCAGGAGATGAGCAGGCAAAGCACACCTTTTCTGTGACTGGCAGTGAGCACTCCACCCTGCCCCATACATAGGATTTAAGCAAGATGGGCACCTCAGATGCTATAGATACTTCTTGAGAAACCTGTGGTGACTGCTTTTGCAGGACCTGATTAGGGAGAGACTTCCAGCTTCTGCAGCTCCACGCCATGACTCCCATGCTGCTGCCCAGCCCATGTGGCTTCAACTTCACAGTTCCTGAACTGCCGTCCAACTCTCCAGCCACCCCCCCAATAGATCTTTCTCTGTCTTTTAACTGTTCCCTTATTGTGAGGTACCCATTGCCCCCAGAGTCTCTGCTTCATTGTGAGGCTCCGGCTCTGTCTCCAGTCTCTGAGGCTCTGATTTTGAGGCTTGAGCACTGCCATCAGGCCCCCAGGCTCTACCCTGAGGCTTTCCCACTGACATTTTGGGGCAATGCACCTGAGGCTGCCCTGATGATGCTGGCCTGTGGCTCTGACCCTGAGGTTCCAGAGCTGACAATACTACAATGTTCCCTCCAGAGGTTGAGAACTGCAGCTCTACTCTAAGGTTCTAGAGCTGTGGGCGGGCCAAGAGTATGCCTTCTGAGGCTCCACCATTGTCAAGGGGCTTGTAGCTTTACTCTAAGAATCCAAAGATGCCATCAAGCTAATGTTCTCAAGGATGGATAGCTGATGCTGGGCCTGCAGCTCCATCCTTGCAGGTCTAGCACTGCCCTCCATCCTGAGGCTGTGCTCCATGGCTCCTCCACTATATCCAGGCCCCAAAGCTCCATTCCTAAGAATCCACCCCAGTCACTGGCCCTGTGGTTCTTCCCCCAGAGGCTCCAGACCTGCCACCAGAACCTATAAATGCTGCTGGGTCCTGTGACCCCATTCCCAGGGTACTAGCACTGCCATGGGGCTAGCAGCTTCCCCCCCCCCTTCCTCCAGGTTCTTTCATTACTGCACAGCCCCATGGCTCTACTCCCAAAGCTCTACTGCTCCAAATAGGCTCCTGGACCATTCTTTAAGGCTCCTTGCTGCCATCAAGCCCTGTCACTATCCATGAGGCTCCTACAAGCCTCCTAGGCGAACAGCCCCCATGCTCTAATGCTCTTCTAGAAAAGTTCCGGCCTCAATCTACTATGGCACATGGACACATTTGGAGAGAACAGTCACTGATCAGACAGCCAGTCTCACCCAGCTGCCACCATTACCTTCATGGGGAGAACTGAACAGAGCAATCATCTTTAAAAGCAGCCTCCACAGAGACGGTATTGCCCAGTCCCCAACTAAGCTTCCAATAGTGACCTGAGGAACAAGTCATCACTCCACATGAAGATCATTTAGCACCAGGGTGAAGTGTGACAATCACAGTAAAATGGGTAAAAAACAGAACAACTGTATTAATGCTCTCATTTGTCTTGGTCTCTTCTCCTTGGTCGATCTTCCAGAATGGAACACAAAAGCACTATCTAAGGACCTCTCCTTCTTCTAAGTAGGAGAGTTGCCAGCCAAGAAAAACAGGTGTACTATAACCATATCAGCTCTGAGCTATAGGAAAACTGTTAGGATGAGAACAAATGAGCAAAGGAACTCCAACAACATGAAAAAATAAACCAGTTCAACATCTCCAAGGGATTCTGATGCATGTAGGGTAATAGAACCAAACTAAAAGGAAGTTTTTAAAAAGGTTAGAAATGGAACTCAAAATATGAATGGTGAAGGAGACGGAGTTTAGGAGAAAGTGGAAAACCAATGAGAATCCCCTCCAAAAATCTTGGGATATCAGTTAAAAAATGAAAAATTTACTATAGAGCTAGACAACAAAGAGGATATAACAACAAATATAGAAATGAAAAAGTCATTTAGAGAATTACAAAACACTAGAAATATTGAACAGGAGGCAAAACAAAGCAGAAAAAAGACTCTCAGAAGTTGAAGATAAGGTTCTCAAACTAATGCAGTCAGTCAACAACACAGAAAAGCAAATAAAGAAGAATAAACAATCACTCAAGGAAATATAACATTGTGTAAAGCAAACTGATACAGAAATTATAGGCATTCCTGAGGGAGAAAAAGAAAAAGCAAAAATCACAGAAAATATATTCAATAGAATTACTGAGAACAACTTTACTGATATCACCAGAGATTCATATAACCAGAAACAAGATGGTTATTAAAAACTAGAACAATTAATGACAAAGAGGACAACTCCAAGATATATATTTCCAATTCTGGCTAAAGTTAAAAATGAAGAGAAAAACTCTGCAAAAAGCAATATAGAAACAAAAACTAACCTACAAAGGAAAACTCATCAGGCTAATAGCAGACTTCTCAGTCTATAAGAGAGCTTATAAGCCATAAGGGATTGGGGCCTCATCAACTGTTAGATAAGAATTTCATATGCTGCATAAGTTTCATATATAATAGCAAAATAAAGACTTTTCCAGAAAAATGAATTTCCACTTCCAGACCTACTCTGCAGGAAACATTCTGAACTGTAATAGCACAAGAGATATGCACCAGTGCAAAAAACCAAATAACAACAAAAAACATTAGAAAGATAAAGTTCATAGCTAATAAAACAGTACCACCACAAGAGAAAGAAACTAACAAAGTATCTAACTCACAAGGATTTGTACATACTTGAGATAAAAGGATCAGAAAAAATGCATAAAAGTAGAAACCAAAGGCAAGCAGGTGTAGCCATTCTCATATCAGATAGACTTAAATCAATAATGGTGAAGAAAGACAAAGAGTTTTGTTATATGATGGTAAAGGGAGAAATTTAACCAGAAGACATAATGAACCTAAATATATATGCATAGGAGATGTAAACATATAAAGCAAATTATACTAGATATTAGCAAAGTAATAACAGTAGCATCATAATTTCTGGGGACTTCAACAATGCACTGACAGAGCTGGACAGATTATCAAGGCAGAAACCAATAATCACTGGAATTAAATAAGCCTCTAGAACAAACAGACCAAGAGGAATTTGCAAAACATTTTCCCAATACTCTCATTCTCCCAATGAGAATATATGTTCTCATAAGCACATGAGACATTCACCGGAATTGATCATAAATTAGAACACAAAATGTATCTCAGCAAATTGAAAAAAAAAAAAAAAAATGAAGTTACCATGTATCTTCTCAGACCACAGTGAAATAAAATTAAAAAATCAGTTACCACTGAAATACTCAAATCTACATAAAATCATAGAAATTAAAGAACATAGTTCTGAATGATCCTTGAGGCAATGATGAAATTAAAATGCAACCACAGGTTTCACTAAATGAACAACAAAGGAGACTCAAGCTATCAAAATCTATGGAGGGAGAAAAAATACATAAGGAGAATATCCCTAACCTTAAATGTATACTTTCAAAAAGGATCACAGTTTAATAAAATGATGTCACATCTCAAGGAACTAAAAAAGGAAGCAAAAACCAAAATTAAAGCCATCAGGAGAAAAGAAGTAGCCATTTGGTAAGTTCTCACTCAAAAGTGATAATATGTGGTTAAATGGAACACTTCCTGGGTGAAGGAAACAGCTACAACTCTGACTTTAACTTACAATGTAAACTAATAGTGTGTACTCTATATTACTAAAATTTAAAAACAAAATTTAAAATACATTAAAAATAAAATAAATAGCAAAGTTCAGAGTAGAACTAAATGAAATGAAAACAAAAAAGCAACCAAAGAATATAAAGGATTAATGAAATAAAAAGTTGTTTTATGAAAGGTAAACAGAATTGATAGACCACTAGGCAAATCAGAAATAGAAGAGAACAGATTCAAATAGCTCAATCAGAAATGAAAAAGAAACAACCTACAAAGAGAAATACAAAATATCTATGGATACTACAAAAACATCTACAGTCACAAACTAGAAAATGTAGAGGAAATAGATAAATTCCTGGAAACACACAACCTCCCAAGCTTCGATCTGGAAGAAATAAAAATCCCATACAGATCAATAAAGAGCAATGAAATTGAAACAGTAAATAATGTTCCCCACAAGAAAAAGATGCAGACCAGAAGATTCCTGGCCAAATTCTCTCAGACCTACAAAAAAGAACTACCCTACGGAAGGGGAAATCTCCCTAACTTATTCCATACAGCCAGTGTCTTTGGATACCAAAGCCAAGAAAACTACAGACCAAAATGCCTTATGCTTATAGATGTAAAAATCCTCAAAACGATACAAGCAAACTGAATTCACAAGTACATCAAAAAAGGTAATTCACCATGTCAGTTGGGTTTTATCCAGGAATGCAGTGAAGTTTCACTATATGCAAATCAAAAACTGTGATTTACCATATAAAAAGAAACTAAAACAAAGACCATATGCTCAATTTAATAGATTCAGAAAATAAATAATAAAATCCAATACTTTTTTTCATGATAAAAACCTACATTAAACTTGGCATAGAAGCAACATATTGCAACATTGTAAAAGCCACCGATGTCAACAACAAATAATATGCTGAGTATCTAAAATGTGAAAGTATTCTCCTTAAGAACTGAAACAAGACAAGAATGCCGACTCTCACCATTTCTGTTCATCAAAGTACTGGAAGCCCTATCCTGAGCAATCAAGCAAGAGAAAGACAAAAAGGACATCCAAATAGAGAAAGAGGAGGTCAGACTGTCCCTGTTTGCTGAAAATATAATCTTGTAACTACAAAATCTTAAAGTCCACCAAAAACTCCTAGAATTGGTGAATTAATATAGCAAAGTCTCCAGTTACAAAACCAACATGCAAAAATCAGTAGTATTTCTGTACTAATAACAGCCAAGCTGAGAGTCAAATCAAAGACTCAATTCCATTCACAAAAACTAAAAAGAAAATAAAATATTCAGAAAACACTTAACCAAAGAGATAAAAATCTCTACAAAGAGAACTACAAAAGACGGGTTCATGTAATTGCAGAAGCCACAACAAATGGAAAAATATCTCATGAATTGGCAGAGTCTACATGGATAAAATGTCCATACTGATCAATGTTATTTACAGATTCGATTCAATTCCCATCAAAATACCAATGTCATATGTCACATATCTAGAACAAAATTTTAAAAATACATTTGGAACTAAAAAAGAAAACTTAAAGAAAAAGAATAATTTTGTAGGCATCACATTACCAGACATAAAATTATACTAGTAGGCTAAGGTAACCAAAATATCATGATCCTGGTATAAATATGGAGACATAGACCAATGGAACACAACATAGAACCCATAAATAAAACCATCTACCTATAACCAATTTATCATTGACAAAAACACAACTAGGGAAAGGAAGTCCTGAATTCAATAAATGGTGCTGGGAAAAATGCATGGCCACATGCAGATTAGTGAAATAGACCCCCTTATTACTCGCTGCTCACAAAAATTAATTCAAGATGGACAAAAACTTAAATGTAAGGCATGAATCCATAAGATATAAATAAACATAGAAAAATAAAAACTCTTCTAGGATGGTATAGGCAAAGAATTTATGAGTAAGACTCCAAAAGCAAATGCAGTAACAATAAAAACTAACAAATGGGCATTAATTAACAGCTTCTGCACAGCAAAGGAAATCACCGACAGAGTAAAAAGACAAACTACTGAATGGGAGAAAATATTCACAAACATACATCTGACAAAGGGCGATCATTAAGAATCTTCAAAGAACTCAAACAAATCAGTAAAACAAAAACAACCCAATTGAAAAGTAGGCAAGCACAGAAGTTTTTCAAAAGAAGATAGACAAATAGCCAGTAAACATCTGAGAAAATGCTTAATACCAGTAGTCACCAGGGAAATGCTTGCCCCTGTCAGAATGGTCATTATTAAAAAGTCAAGATATAATAAATACCGGTGTGGATGTAGAAAGAAAGGAACAGTTAAACATTTCTGTTGGGATTGTAAATTAGTACAACCTTTCTCTAAAACAGTATGGAGAATCCAAAGAAATAAAATTAGACCTACTGTTTAATCCAGCAACCTCACTACTGGAAATCTACCTAAGGAAAGTAAGTTATTTAATCAAAAGGACTCCTGCACTTGAATGTTTATTGCATCACACTTCACAATTGCTAAGATGTGGAATCAACTTAAGTACCCATCACTTCATGAGTGGATAAAAAATTGTGATATGTACAGCAGTTACCATGTACTACTGGTCACCCATAAAAGGAACACAATATCTTTTGCAGCAACTTAGATGAAGCTGAAAACCATTTTTCACATGTACTCTCTAATAACTTGTGTGATGGGTACAAGTGGTCATAAAGAAATACAAAGATCATTGGAAATTAGGAAGGAGGATGGGGAAAATCTTACTCATCAGATACAATGAAAACTTATCAGGTAATGGACACACTAAAAATCCCAACTTAAGCATTATAAAAGGTATTCATGTTTTTCGTTTATGAAATTTATAAATATATTTGTACCCTATTAGTATTTTGATATTCTCAAATGAGAGAACAACCCAATTTAGAACATGTTGGCCCAAAAATACATTAACTCTTTAACAATTCTTAAAATGAGGAGAAAAATAATTATTCCACTGGAAATCACATGTATTATAGAAGTTGTCATCTATATGGCTGAGGATAAAGCTGAAAGCAACTTTAGGCATAAATAAAAAAACCTATGAAGAAATATTATGGATAGAAGACTTTGAAATCAAGAATCCTTTTTCTTTTACTTTGCACTGTCATCCCCAAACCATTTGTTAGGTATACATTGACTTTTTATTAATTCTGGAAGGCCAAATATTGATTTGCATATTCATATTTAACAGATCTATGACTATATAAGACAACTGTGTAAGAATGGAGGTAGAACACTAAATTGTAAATAAAATGTTAATGCACAGTGAATTTAAAGGAGATGATGAAATAAAACATATGCTTAGGTCTATGTTTTCTTAAGGGAGATCAGAGGCACTTTATTCCAAAAAGGTTATTAAATAACATAGAATCAAGAATAACTTTAAAATTCTGATAAATAGTATCATGCTTTTTTGAAAAAAACATATGACTATATAAAAATAAAGTAATGAATGTTATTCACTACTAAGATTTGTTAGGCGCATTCTAATTATCATGCTAGAAAGTTATTTATTGTTTTGTTTAGTAATTTCAAACTCCATGTGGAAATAGTGGAGGGATATCTTCAAGTTCCTGAAGAGTAACAGGATGAAATGTTCCATAACAGAAGTGAGAGCCCAGCTGGTACGCTCACTCATGCTGCTACAGAAGCTCTACCTTTATCCAACTTAAGCAAGTTTCTGAAAAGCCCTAGCATAATTAATCAACTTAGTAAATTTCCTGCTCCCCAGATACTAGGCGTAACTCCTTATCTCTCAAAAGTCTTTTAGATTTCCCCCTCCTTTTCTCAATTTGTGTGTGTGTCAGGAATTCTTTATGCCTAAAAATATACCACACGAAACACAGATATTTAGAAAATAAAACAGTGCCTGCACTCCTCTGAGTCATTCTAAATGGAACCTGTTAATCAATAAAGTTGTTTAATTTACAAGTAATAGTGTAGATAGCATTTGAAGAATTTCTTAATATCAGTGTAGATATTATTGAGTATCCATTTGTTCTTTTTCTCACCATCTAATGAGACAGAGAAGCATCTCTTAAGAAACATGGCCAGTATTGTGTGTTAGGCAGCAGTGACAGTGGCCAGGTGCTGGGTCTGTCTGCACAGTATAGAAATGCCCGCAGCTTCTCAGGAGTTCCTGTGGGCCCAAATCAGGCATTCTGAACCCAAGCCGTGTTAGCTGACCGAGTCTAGACACTGCCCACGTACAGTCTTGGTGGCGGTGACAGACTCTGCTCTTGACTCTAGGGGCCTATGTAGGCAGAGTTGTGAGCGCAGTTCACTGGCTCTCCTCTAAACACTGTACCCATCTTGCACGTTCTTCCGTCTCCAAACACAAACAGCTTTCAAAGTATTGATCTAAAAACATAAATGTTTTATAATTACAATTTTGGTGTATCACTGTATTATTTGATTTTATTTTAGGTATTCTTTGATATTATTTAAAGCATCTACCAACAGATTGATGAATGCCCCAACTATAAACTTGGATGAAGGTCATAGTTTTGAAAATAAAAGAATTATACCACTATTTTTAGTGTTACCACTCTTTCAGGGTACTATTAAGTAATTAGATATTATTGTATCAATAGAGTAGAAAATTGTGCGTGACCAAAACAGGCAACAGGATGGCAAAGCATGAGATTTTGCAGTAAAATCCAGAAGAAAGAATATTTGAGACCGATATAGAGAATCAGAACCACTTCTGTATAAAACGTAAGTTTGCACACTTTACCATTAGTTGTTCTAAGTTAATGTTTCATTAACCAGAATTTATTGCTGCAACCAAGAACAAGTGTTGCATTCTGATTCACTCGTGAATTAAGTCTCAGTTTCTTTATGTTGACTTTATAAAGTTGTTTTGAGAATGAAAACACACACTATAAATAAAAGGACTTTGAAATCAATAATGATTTATGTAAATATGCAAGGCAAATTTTTATTACTAAGGTATCTTTATATTTAACGCTAAATTCATTTAAATAAACATACAATTTACTATGTGTTACACCTTTTTTAACACCAAAATTCTGGAAGTTAAATTTTAATATTCATAGTGTGAGAAAATATCTTATTCTCTGTCATCTAGAGAGAAACTAGTATCAAAAAGAAAAAAAAAAAAAAATAGTCTCAGCACCTGGGGCTCAAGCGGCTAAGGCACCAGCCGCATACAACTGAGATGGCAGGTTCGAGTCCAGTCCGGCCTGCCAAACAATGTTGGCTGCAAACAAAAAATAGCCAGGCATTGTGGTGGGAACCTGTAGTCCCAACTACTTGGAAGGCAGAGGCAGGAGAATCCATTAAGCCTAGGAGTTGGAGGTTGCTGTGAGCTATAATGCCATAGCACTCTCTACTCAGTGCAACTGCTTGAGGTTCTGTCTCAAAAATAAATAAACAAATAAATAAATAGAAAGAAAAATAAATAATAGAAAAGAGAACAAAGTTTGGTCTCTAAGCATGTTTTTAGTACCAGAAATAATTAAGAAAATAGGAGAGAGATAAATATATTCCACAAGGAAATAAACAACATGTGGTTAAAAAAAAGTGTCAGTAATGAATAAAAAATAGCAATATTTAATCATGTTTTCATTAGAACCTTCATAAACCATAAACATTTTAACTTCTGAAATGTTTCCAAATGGAAGATGATCTGGATGGACGGTTTTAAGTCTAAGAATAGGACAAAAACTAAAGTAGGAATTCACAAATTGTGCACATTGTTATTGAAGCAAACTAAATATTGTTAATCTAATATATAATAAAATTTAATATTTTTCCCTCTATTTAAGATTATCATCATATCAGAATTATGTCATCTTTTCTACTGTGTTGAGCCATTTGGACATACTGCAAACAGAAAAATAAAATACTGTATGTCTCTGTTTCTGTTAAGATTTGTCATTCTGAATGCATTTTCCTGACACTTCATAATACCAACCTTGAAGATAGACAGCACATAGTAAGTTGTCACTTTTAATGTTGCTCTTTTTATTTCTATATTATTCTTCAAGGTTATTACTTTTTATTATCATAGAAAATTAAAATATAATGGAAATTGTGTTTCCATAATCCAATCATAATCAAATATGATTTTAAAAGTAATTAGGATTAAGCCATTAAAATGATAAGGAAATTTTAATATTATTTTGCATCATTTTACTCCTTTAGAAATACCTAGTGATTGTCTTCATCTTTTGCATCTGTAATTTACTATCAGAAAATAAACCCTGTGTTACATTTTAATAAAAGAAAACAAAAGTTAATTGCAGACTATAATAAAAAGGTGCACACAAAAGGTTAAAATATTAAAGTATTAGATTATTTTTAAGTTACTAATATGAACATTAATGATTTACATACTAATTAAATTTTGATTCTTAAACTTTAATGCCATGGTCATGGATAGAAAGAGGAGGAAATAAATATGAGAAAGACATTGAAAAAGAGACGCTGCTGCAGGAGCTCTCAACCATCCGCAGCTTCCTCAAGCTCTACACCACCATGACGGTGGCCAAGCTAGCTGGCTTCCTAGACCTCACAGAGCAGGAGTTCCGGATCCAGCTTCTTGTCTTCAAACACAAGATGAAGAACTTGGTGTGGACCAGTGGTATCTCCGC
>CAUYPK010053963.1:0-14651 GCA_963574355.1 Loris lydekkerianus | reverse complement strand
GTTATTTTGCTTTAGGAGATTAAAAGTCAATTACCACCCTTATCTGGTTTGAAAAGTTTCTGCAGAGAGCTCTGCAGTCATTCCAATAATCTTCCCTTTGCAGGTAATGGATTTCTTACATCTGGCTGGTTTCAGAATTTTCTCCTTCATATTAACTTTAGTGAAGTTAATTATGATAGGCTGGGGGATGTCTTATTGGGATTGAGTTGTGCTGGGGTTCTGAAACTGTCTGCCATCTTAATTTCAGAATCTTTTGGCATGTCTGGAAAATTCTCTTTCATAATTTCATGGAGAAGGGCCTCTGTGCCTTGTGAGACCACTTCCTTACTTTCGGGGAGGCGGATATTAGCCTTCTTCAAATTATCCCAGAGCTCTCTGAGGGAATGATCCGTTTTTGCTCTCTATTTCTCTTCTTCTTTGAAAGTTTGGGAGTGTTCAAAGGCTTTGTCTGCAATGTCAGAAATGTTTTCTTCTGCTTGCTCCACTCTGTTACTAAAGGATTCTACTGTATTTTTCGTATCTTTGAGGGCTGCAAATTCTTGCTTCAGTGCGTCAAAATCTTTGGTGGTTTTGTCTTTAAATTCATTAAATTCTCGAGACAGCTTTTGAATTTCTTCTCGAATTTCTAATTCCCACTTTTGAATTGTTCCTCAATTTTCTAATTCCAAATTTTCCTCCATTCTATTATTCTTGTGTGCAATCCAAATTCTGAATTCGATTTCGGACATCTCAGCCATCTGTTTATGAATGGGACCTTTAGTTACATCTGCCATATCTTTCCTTGGGGGGTTTGGTCTAGTCTGAGTATTCATGTTACCAGAGTTTTTCTGCTGATTCTGCCCCATGATTGTTTTAAACCGTTTGAGTTTTCTCCTGGAGCTTTGTCAAGGACCTGTACAGTGTTATGGCCTGAGAAACTAGGGACCTGTTTGGTGTGGTGGGGCTAAGTGGTTCTGTACTATTTTCAGCTGGTCTCTGTTTGACCCTAGTGAAATAGTTACCCTGCATTGAAGTCTCAGGTGTTGAGAAATAACAGCAATTAAGTCACCCCGTTTCCCCAAAGGCAACAATTGGAAAAGGAAAATCAAACCTTTCTACAACCACACACCCAAGTCACCACCTGACTAGGCCTCAGGTGCTTGACTTGGTTCAAAAGGTCCAAATCAATTGTCTCAGTCAGCACCTATTTCAGGTGGGAGAGTTTAAAAGGTCTCTGGCAACTGGATTGCAGGGGTCTGGTGACTACTCAGATATGGCTTGGTCTGGTGTTCTGTGGAGTCAGGAGGACCCACCCAGCAAGTAGATCATTCTGGGAAGGTTGATGTCTCCTTTTCCACCTTGCACCTCTGTCAGACCCAGTCACTGATAGCCCGGCAGGGCTGTGACTTAGTTGCCTGTATTGAACAGATACTCCAGAAGTTTGCACCTACCTGAATCACAAGGAAATCTGTTTCTGCTCAGCCAGGCTGCTGTGCTCTGCCTCTATCTAGCAGGGGGAGGTGAGGCCTGCTAACCTCGTGCACTTAATGGAGGCTGGGGGGTTGTTCACTCAGTTCTAGCCCTGCCACCGATTGCTGTTACTGACAGAACAGAACAGAACAA
Organism: Loris lydekkerianus; assembly: GCA_963574355.1. NCBI lineage: Eukaryota > Metazoa > Chordata > Mammalia > Primates > Lorisidae > Loris > Loris lydekkerianus. The sequence goes on along the minus strand of CAUYPK010053963.1, from coordinate 13,049 downwards.
CTTTGCAGGAATTTGTTTTTGTCCCTGTTAAATTCCCTTGCAGAAGAGAAACTGTTTTGAGTTCCCAGAGCCTGTGCCTCAGGTCCTATCTTTGCTCCTGCAGGTTTGTATTCGGTTAGCTATCATTTCTAGCCTCCTGTGTACCTTTATCTATAGGCTGATGATCCCCTGAGTTTCGGGTGCGTCTTAGCCTCAGTAAAGTGGTCCTCTGGGTTAGCCCTGCCCTGGGAACTTCCTGGCTCTGAGCATGCATTTCTAGTCCTTGTGCTCTACCCAGGCCAGTACGGCCTCAGGCAAACCCTTTACTCTTGGGGACTGCATTTCTGTCCCAGATCTGTTCCACGGTGGTTGCCACCTGAGAAGATGCCCGGCCTCCTGTGGTTGCCCAGGCAGACAGGGGGTGTGACTTCGGAATATCTGGGAGTGAGCCCTGTTGTTGCCAAAAGACAGGTGCTGCTCTGTGCCTCGGGGCACCGCCCCTCAGGTATGGTTCCCTCTCAGCCGACTGTCCTTACCTCACTCCCGTGCCGTAGAGTCAGCACTGACCAGCTGCAGTTTAGGCCCTGTACACACCCCTTGAGAAATCACCCAAGAATCTGGACTCCTGAGGGACAGGCCTCCAGTCTTCAGAATGAGAGTGGAATGGAGTGCTAGGAGCCCAGAGTTGCAGGTAGAGAATGTATACAGTTTTATACAGTTTTATACCTGGGAGGGGAACGCAATGGCACCCTAGTAGCTGTGGTAGATCCAGTTTTTAGAGGGTCTCTCCCATGGCGTGTAGTGGAAGGATCTTTGAATTCTGCTCATTCGTTTGTGGGGCACTCTGGGCTGTTCTCATGGGGGTGGGGACTACCGTCTGCTTGGTGATGGATTTTGTACCTTTTGTTTGTATCCTTGGGGTCACAGCTTGCCTCAGCAGGGTTGATGGGCATTCTTCAGCCTTCTCTCTTGGTGCAGCTCTAATTCACCAGGTTACTTGCTAAATTTCTGTCCTTTAACTCTCTGTGGAAAGGTGGCTTCAGTCAGCCATTTGTCTCTACCCTATTTTATTTGTATTTAATGGGTGAATAATATTCCATTGTTTGGATAAACCTCATTTTATTTATTCATTGCCTGTTGATGGTCATTTGTGTTATTTCCATTTTTGGCTATCATAAATAATGCTGTTAGGAATGAGTATAAGATTTGTGTGGGAGCAGGTGTTTTGTTTTTTTTTTTAATTTCAGGGAGTACATATATTTTAGTTACTTGTTTTGCTTTTGTGTATTTTAAGTCAGAGTTATAGGTGTGCCTTTCACTTTGAATGCGTACATTGTGCTCATGCAATGTACACGTTGGGTGACAGTTTACTTATCCCCTTACTCCTCCTCCCCCATTTGAGTTACATTGAGTTTTGCTTCCATGGAGCACACAGGTGTTGATTAACTAGTTCCCATTTAGTATTGAATACCTATAGGGGTTGGTTTTTCCATTCTTAATACTTCACTTAAAAGATTGGTCTCCAGTTCCATCCACGTTGTAACAAAAGATACTAGGTCACCATCTGCTTTATGGCTGAGTATATTTCTTGGCATATATGCTACATTTTATTAATACATTAATGTATTGATGGGCATATTGATGGGGTTGTTTCCACATTCTTGCAATTGTGAATTGTGCTGTTAGGAACATTTGAGTGCAAGTGTCTTTATTATAAAATGTCTTTTCTTTTTCCTTTGGGTAAATACCTAGTGGAGGGATTGCATATTAAATGGTTAAATTGTTTAAGGAATCTCCACAGTGCTTCACATACTGGTTAAATGAGCTTGCAGTCCCACCAAAAGTGTATAAGTGTTCTTTCTTGCTGCATTCACACCAGCATCTGTTGCCTTGGGACTTTATGATGTGAGCCATTCTCACTGGGGTTGATGGTATGTCAGTGTGGTTTTGATTTGCTTTCCCCTGATGATTAAAGACATTGAACATGAACATTTTTTCATGTGTGTGTTGCCCATTAGTCTTATCTTCATTAGAAAAGTTTCTGATGTTTCCTGTTTCTTGCCTATTTTTTAATGGGATTATTTGATCTTTTCTTGTTGAGTTGTTTGAGTTCTTTGTTGATTCTGGTTATCAATCCTTTACTGGCTATGGTGATGCACATATCTTCTCCCATTTCATAGGTTATGTACTTGTTGATAGTGTCTTTGACTGTGCAGAAACTTTTTTTTTTTTTTTTTTTTTTTTGCAGTTTTTGGCTGGGGCTGGATTTGAACGTGTCACCTCCGGCATATGGGGCTAGTGCCCTACCCCTTTGAGCCACAGGTGCTGCCCATGTGCAGAAACTTTTAAACTTCATCAGGGTCTTCTTTATCTATTCTTGTTGTTGCTGTGATTGCCATTGGTGTCTTCTGTGTAATTTCTTTCAATAGGCTGATATTTGTAGGAATTTTTCCAATATTTTCTTCTAGAATTCTTAAAATTTCATGCCTTTGGTTTAAATCTTTTATCATAATGAGTTAAATTTTTGTGAGTGGTGAGAGGTGTGAATGGTAGGGCCTACGTGTAGTTATTCAGTTTTCCCAGCACCATTTATTGAATAGGGTTTTTTTTTCCCCCCACAGTGTATGCTTTTCTTTGCTTTGTCAAAGATCATCTGGTAATATAAGCTTGGTTTTATATCTGGATTCTCTATTCTGATCATCTGGTAATATAAGCTTGGTTTTATATCTGGATTCTCTATTCTGATCAGTAGGTTTATGTCTCTATTTTTATGCCAATACCACAGGTATGATTTTATTTCTCTTAGTGTTACCTAGTAGTGGAACTGCTGGGTCATAGGGTAATCTATCTTTAATGTATTGAGAAACTGCCAGACTGTTTTTAAAAATGGCTTTATCATTTTACATTCCTACTTTTTCATATCCTTGCCAACTATTGTTAATGCCATGGCATTAACCTGGCTAACAGCAGTCTCACATTTCTAGGTTAAAGTAACCTCCTGGCTCAGCCTCATCAGCAGTCAGGAGTACAGGCACCCATAACACCTGGCTAACTTTTCTGTTTTTAGTAGTATGTGTTTCACTCTTGATCGGGCTTGTCTCAAACTCCTGAGCTCAAGGTATCCTTATGCCTTGGCCTCCCAGAGTGCTAGGATTATAGGTGTGGGCTACCATGTGTTGTCCAAAAAAGACTTTTCTTTTCCCTACTGAATTGTCTTGGCACTTTGTTAAAAAATCAGTGTACTTATACATGTAGGTATGAGGATTTGTTTCGGACTCTCATTTCTATTCCATTGAGCTGGCTGTTCTTATGTCATTACCACACAGTATTTTAAAAAAAATCTTTTCAGGTATCATACTATTCCTTCTTATAGGTAATAAGAATACCTATTAAGGGCTCGGTGCCTGTAGCTCAAGCAGCTAAGGTGCCAGCCACATACACCTGAGCTGGCGGGTTCAAATCCAGCCCAGCCCTCCAAACAACAATGACGGCTGCAACTAAAAAATAGCCAGGCGTTGTGGTGGGCACCTGTAGAGGTGGAGGCAGGAGAATCACTTGAGTCCAGGAATTGGAGATTGCTGTGAGCTGTGATACCCAGGGCGACAGCTTGAGGCTCTGTCTCCAAAAAGAAAGAAAGAAAGAAAGAAATACCTATTAAGAATAACTCATACTGGACAATGAGTTTGGGGTTGCAAAAGATGTTTTAGTACCACATAATTTTTCTTTTTCTTTTTTTTTTTTTTTTTTGAAGACAGAGTCTCACTCTGTCACCCTGGGTAAAGTGTCATAGCTGTCAGCATCCTCAGACTCTTAGACTTGAGCAATTCTCTTGCCTCAGCCTCCCAAGTAGCTGGGACTATAGGCCCGTGTCACACACTTGGTTAGTTTTTGTATTTTTAGAAGAGGTGGGATCTCACTCTTGCTCAATCTGGTTTCCAACTCTTGAACTCAAGTAATCCACTTGTCTCAGCCTTCCAGACTGTTAGGATTACAGGCGGGAGCCACTGCACCCAGCCTTAGTATCACACAATCTTTATTACTGTAGCTTTAAAATCAGATGTTTATCCTCCAACTGTGTTGTTTTTTGAGATTGTTTTGGTTATTCTAGTATCCCTTGACTTTCCATATGCATTTTAGGATTGGTTTGTCAATTTCTTTAACAGAGGCAGATAGAATCTTGATAGAAATTACATTGAATGTATCGATCAGATGGGGGAATATTACCATCTTAACGTGAAGATTCATGAATGTGAGGTATCTTTCCATTTATTTAGGCTTTTAAAAAATCTCTCTTGACATTGTTTTGTAGGTTTAAGAAGTCTTAATCTTCTTTTCAGTTTATTTGAGGTTTTTTATGCTATTATAAATGGAATTGTTTTCTTAATTTCATTTTCAAATTGTTTATTGCTACTGTACAGAAATATAATTCATTTTTTATATTGTTCTTATATCTTGTAGCTTGCCTAAAATTATTCTAATAGTTTTGTTTTTTAATGATTTTTTAAGGATTTTCTGTATATAAGATTATGTTACCTATAAATAAAAATAGCTTTAGATTTTCCATTTTAATCTGGGTATTGTTTATTTCATTTTATTGCCTAATTGCCCTGGCTACAGCCTGTAGTACAGTGTTAAATGAAGTGGTGAAAGCAGACATCTTTGTTTTGTTCTTGATCACAGGGGCATCCAATTTTTCACCGTTAAATTTGATGTTAGCTGTGGGTTTTTTGTAGATGCTCTTTATTCGGGTTAAGAAGTTCCTTTTTATTCCTAATTTGTTGACTGTTTTTATCAAGAAGAGGTGTTGTGGCTCAGCACCTGTAGCTCGGTGGCTAGGGCGCCAGGCACATGAACCAGACCTGGTGGGTTAGAATCCAGCCCAGGCCTGCCAAACAACTGTGAGAACTATAACCAAAAAATAGCTGGCCTTTGTGGTGAGCGCTTGTAGTCCCAGCTACTTGGGAGGCTGAGGCAAGAGAATCGCTTAAGCCCAAGAGTTTGAGGTTCCTATGAGCTGTGATGCCACGGCACTCTACCAAGGGCGATGTAGTGAGACTCTGTCTCATTAAAAAAAAAAAAGTGTGGCATTTTGTCACATTGTTTTTCTCCATCCTTTGAGATGATGATCATGTTTTTTGTCACATCATTCTGTTGATGTGATATATTATGTTAATTAACTTTTGGATGCTAAACTAATCTTAGGCTTAACTTAGGATAAATCCTACTTGGTCATGGTATATAATCTCTTATGTTTTGCTGGATTTCATTTGCCATATTTTGTTGAGGATTTTGGTGTCTATATAAATAAGAGATACTGACCTACATAATTTTATTTTCTTATAATATCTGTCTGGTTTTGGTATTAGGGTAATATTGGGCTCATAGAATAAGTTAGGGAGTATTGCTTCCTATTCTGTGTTTTAGAAGAGTTTGTGAAGATTTGGAATTCTTCTTTCACTGTTTGGTATAATATTATTCACTAGTGAATGGGCTGCTTCTGTAACTCAGTGGATAGGGTGCCGGCCACATACACCCAGGCTGGCGGGTTTGAATCCAGCCAGGGCCAGCTAAACAACAACAAAAAACATAGCTGGGCGTTGTGGTGGGCACCTGTAGTCCCAGATACTTGGCAGGCTGAGGCAAGAGAATTGCTTAAGCCCAAGAGTTGGAGGGTGCTGTGAGCTGTGACACCACGGTGCTCTACCTAGGGTGACATAGTGAGACTCTGTCTCCAAAAAACAAAAGACAGAATTCACTAGTCAAGCCGCCCACCCAGGCTATTTCTTTTGTGGGAAGTTTTTAAATTATAAATTCAATCTCTTTACTTGTCATGAGTCTATTTGAATTTTTCTATTGCTTTTTGAGTTAATTTTTGGTAATTTATGTCTTTCTGGGAGCTTGTCCATTTCATCTACGTTATCAGACTTATTGGTATACACTCGCTCATAGTGTTCCCTTATAATACTTCTTGTTTGTGTAAGCTTGGTAGAGATATCTTTTCATTTTTTATTTTGGTAATTTGGGTCTTCTCTTTTTGTTCGTGAGTAATTTAGCTAAAAGCTTATCAATTTTCATGTTTTCAAAGAACTATCTTTTGATTTCACTAGTTTTCTGTATTGTTTTTCTGTTACTTTATTAATTTCTGCTCTAGGCTTTATTTTTTTCCATGCTTATCTGGGGTTCAGTTTGCTCTTCTTTTTCCAGTATCTTAAAGTAGAAGATTAGTTTATTCGTTTGAGCTCTTTCTTCTGTTTCTCCTTCTTTTTTTTTTTTGAAAACTTTTTCTAGAGCAGTTTTAGGTTCACAGCAAAATTGAGAGGAAGGTACAAAGTACAGAGATATCCCATATACTCCCGGCCCCTACACATGCACAGCCTTCCCCATTATCAACATCCCCCACCAGAGTGATGCATTTGTTACAGTTGGTGAACCTGCACTGACACATTTTACTCACCCAAAGTGCACGGTTTACATTAGGGTTCCCTATTGGTCTTATAGGTACCATGGGTTTGGATAAATGTATAACATGTATCCATCATTATAGTATCATACAGAATATTTTCTGCGCCCCCCAGATCCTCTCTGCTCTGCCTGTTCATTTCTCCCTCACTGGTTATTTTACTGTCTCTGAAGTTTTGCCTTTTTTAGTATGTCATGTAGTTGAAATCATATAGTTTATATCCTTTTCAGATTGGCTTCTTTGACTTAGTGATACACATTTAAGGTTCCTCCATCATTTGATAGTTCATTTCTTTTTAGCCCTAAATAAAATCATTGTCTGAATGTACCATAGTTTGTAAGTACCTACTGAATGACATTATGGTTGTTCCCAAGTTTGGGCAATTATAAATAAGCCTATTGTAAACATCTTTGTGCAGGTATTTGTGTACATGCTAAGTTTTCAGCTCCTTTGTGTAAATACCAAGAGTGTGAGTGCTGGATCATATGGAAAGAATATGTTTAGTTTGTAAGAAACTGCCAAACTGTCTTCCAAAATGTCTGTATCATTTTGCATTCCCACCAGAACTGAATGAGATTTCCCATTGCTCCACATCCTCCTCAGCACTTGGTGTTGTCAGTGTTCTGAATTGTGATTTTCTTTTTTTATTTTTTTAGACAGAATCTCACTCTATTGCCCAGGCTAGAGTGCCATGGCACCAGCCTAGCTCACAGCAGCCTCAAACTCGTGGCCTCAAGTGATCCTTTTTCCTCAGCCTCCTGAGTACCTGGGACTACAGGAGGCTGCCACCACACCTAGCTATTTTTTTTCTCTTTTTAGTGGAGACAGGGTCTTACTCCAGCCTTAGTTCAAGGATGGTCTGACACTACTGAACTCCAGGGATCCTCCCCCATCAGCTTCCCAGAGTGCTAGGATTACAGGCATGAGGCATGGTGCCCTGCTGGATTGTGGCCTTTCTTATAGGTGTGTAGTGGTCTCATTGTTATTTAATTTGTGTTTCCCTAACAACATATGTTTTGGAGCATCTTCTTATATGATTATTTGCCATAAGAATATCTTTGATGAAGTATCTTTAAGTCTTTGGCCCATTTTTTTAGTTGGGTGGTTTTCTTATTGTTTATTTCCAGGAGTTCTTTGTGTATTTTGGATAATAGTTCTTTATCAGACATATCTTTTGCATGTATTTTTTTTCTCAGTCTGTGGCTAGGCATCTTATTCTCTTGATACTGTCTTTTGCAGAGCCAAAGCCTTTAATTTTAATGAAATCCAGGTTATTGATTATTTCTTTCATTCATCATGCCTTTGCTATTGTTTTATCTGGAAAGTCCTTGCCATACCCAAAGTTTTCTCCTACAACATTTTTGCTTTTTAAAGTTTTGCATTTTCTTAGTACTTAGTAATTGTGTTCATTAAATTACTAGCATTTACTGATTTATTCAGGTGTATCTTTTGTTTACATACTACCCTTCTAATTTTGATTCAGAGAGTTTTTTAAAAATTTCAGATTCATATGAGGGTACAAGCAGTTAGGTTACATTGTTTGCATTTGTTAGGTAAAGTCCAAGTTGTAGATGAGCCCTTAACCCAGGAGGTGTGCCATATGCACTTACATTGTGCCCATTAGATGAGAACACAGCAATCCCTCTCCCTTATTTCCTTTCCCTCACTTAAATTTAATTGTTTTTCTCTTGTGTGGGCATCTACTGGGTTCATATTAGTATTGAGTACATTGTTTACTTGCTTTTCCACTCTTGTGATACTTTACTAAGGAGAATGTTCTTCAATGCCATCCAGGTTAATATAAAAGATGTAAAATCTCCATCTTTTCATGGCTGAACAGTATTCCATGGAATACATATATCACAGTTTATTAATCCATTCTTGGGTTTATACTGCATCTTGGCAATTATGAATTGAGCTAAAGTTTTGCATTTTACGTTTAGTCTGTGATTAATTTTGAGTTGATCGTTTGAAGAACGTAAAGTCTCTGTCTAAATTTGCTTTGTAGGGTGTTGATGTCCGGTTGTGCCAACACCATTTGTTGAAAAAATTATCCTTGCTCTAGTGTATTACCTTTGTTTCTTTGTCAAAGATCAGTTGACTGTATTTATATGGGTCTATTTTGGAGTTCTTTGTTCTGTTCCATTGATGTCTGTTTATTCTTTCGCCAGTACCTTAGCATCCTGATTAATGTAGCTTTATAGTGTTGAAGTTAGGTAGTGTCACTCCTCCAACTTGATTCTTCTTCAGTATTGTTTTGGCTATGTTGGGTCTTTTGCATCTCCATATAAACTTCAGAATCTGTTTATCCATATCCACAGATAACCTACTGAGATTTTGAGTGAATCTGTAGATCAGGCTGGGGAGAACTAACATTTTGGCAATATTGAGTCTTCCTATCCATGAACACTGAATATCTCTCCATTTGTCTAGTTCTTTGATTTCTTTGATCACAGTTTTGTGCGTTTTCCTCATATAGATCTTGTATAAATTTTGTCAGATTTATACTTAAATATTTCATTTTTGGGGTGCTAATCTAGGTGGTATTGTGTTTTAAATTTCAAATTCCATTTATTCATTGATGATACTTAGAAAAGTGATTGTTTTGTATGTTAACCTCATGTCCTGGCACTTTGTCATAATTACTTATTAATTCCAAGAGTTTTTTATCCATTCATTCAGATTTTTTACATAGATGATCATGTCACTTGCAAATAAAGGGCAGGTTTAGTTTTTTTCCTTCTCAATCTGTATACTTCCCCTCCCCCCTTTTCTTATTTTATTGCATTAGCCAGGATTTCTGAAAAGGGGTGGTGAGAGGGGACATCCTTGCCTTGTTCTTGATCATAGTAGAAAAGCTTAAGTTTCTTACCACTAAGTATAATGAGTATGATGTTAGCTGTAGGTTTCTTATAGATATTATCAAGTTGAAGAAGTGTCTCTCTATTTCTATTTCGCTGACAGTTTTGTTTGTTTTTTGACCCAAAGTCTCACTTGGTCACCTTCCATAGAGTGCCACAGTGCCTTAGCTCACAGCAACCTCAAACACATGGGCTCAAATGATCCTCTTACCTCAGCTTCCCATGTAGCTGTGACTATAGGTGCCTGTCACACTGCCCATCTAGTTTTAGAGATTGGGTCTTGCTCTTGCTCAGGCTGGTCTTGAACTCCTGAGCTCAGGCAATCCACCTATCTTGGTCTCCCATAGTATTAGGATTACAGGCGTGATCTAGTGCACCTGGCACACTGAGAGTTTTTGTCAAGTGGGTTTTAGATTTTTCAAACGCATTTTTTTGCATCTATAGATATTATCATGTGATTTTTCTTTTTTTTAGCCTGTTGATGTGCTAGATTACATTCATTGATTTTTAAGTGTTCAACAGACCTTGCCATAACTGATAAATTCCACTTGGTCATGATGTATAATTATTTTTATACATTGTGGATTTGATTTGCGATTTGCTGATATTTTGTTGAGGATTTTTGCATCTATGTTTGTGACAAATATTGGTCTGTGGTTTTCTTTTCTCATAATGTATTTGTCTGGTTTTGGTCTTAGGATAATGCTGGCCTCATATAATGAGTCATATTGCTTCTGCAGCTATCCTCTGAAGGAGATTGTTTAGAATTAGAATAATTTCTTCCTTAAATAATTGGTAGAAATTAACAGTGAACCCATTTTGTTCTGGAAGGTTATTAGATTTTTTTTTGTGTGTGTATGTTATTATTAATTCAATTTCTTTAGTAGGCTCTTTCAGATTGTTTTGTGTGAATTTTGGCAGATTGTGTCTTTAATGGAATTGGTGCGTTTCATCTAGTTTATCAAATTTGCATGCCTAGAGTTGTTTATAGTATTTTCTTTTTACTCTTCATAGGCTCTGTAGTGATGTTTTCTTTTTCATTTATGATATTAATAATTTCTGTTCTCTTGTTTTTTTCTAGTTAGACCAGCTAGAGGCTTATCAACTTTATCTTTTCAAACAATAAGCTTTTAATTTCATTGATTTTTCTATTTTCTTTTTTCCAATTTCATTGATTTTTGCTCTAATTCTTGTTTCTTCTACTTTGGATTTAACTTGCTAGTTTTATTTTTTTCTAGCTTCCTAAGGTAGGTACTTAGATTATCAATTTTAGGCAAGCTTGAGAATAATGTGTAATCTGTTGTTGGATGAAGTAGTCTATACATTTCCATTATGTCTAGTTGATTAATGGTGCTATTGGTTAAATGATATCCTTGCTGATTTTCTACCTGCTTAGATGTATTTGTATTTTATGAATTTCAACTTTCCAGCTATATTAGTGGATTCATCTCCTCCTTGCAATTCTGTCAGTTTTTGCCACATGTTTGATGCTCTTTAGCTAGGTACGTACATGTTAAGGGTATCTTCTTGGAGAATTGACCTATTTGTAATGCCCCTCTTTATCCCTAGTATCCTCCCTTGCTTTTATGTCTGCTCTGTGTGAAAATAATTTGGCTCCTCCTTTTCGTGTTAGCTTGATATATTTTTCTCCAACCATTGACTTTTAATCTGTATGTATTTATAGGTAAAGTAAGTTTCTTCACATAATTAGAGTTTGTGTTTTGATCTATTCTGACAATATCTTTTAATAGGTGCATTTAGACCTTTGACATGGTTACTATTCAAAGTGATTACTGATACAGTTCGAGCAATATCTCTACCATATTTTCATTGTTTTCTATTTTGTTGCCCTGCTCTGTGTTCCTCCCGTGTTTTCCAGTTTTTATGCCTTTTGTGATCTTAATTTAACATTTTTTTATAATTCTGTTTTCTTTCCTTCCTTTGCGTATGTGTTATGCTTTTGTTTTTAATTTTATTTAGTGTTTTCTGTAGAGTTTGCAATATGTTTTTATAGTTATTTCATGGCACTTTCAGATAACTCTGTACCCACTTCACAGGTCATGTGAGGACTTTATAATCACAAAATAATCCTTATTCCTACCTCTTCTCCCTTATATCATTGTTGTCATTCATTTCAGTTATACATAAACCTACATAGGCAGATATCTATACAGTATATAAATGAGCATACAATAGTCATTATTTTGAATAGTTAATCTGTTAGATCAATTAAGAATAAGGAAAATAAACATTTTTATTTTACCATATTCCTGTTTTTATGCTCTTACTTTTTTTTTATGTGCATCTGAGTTTCTGACCTGTGTTATTTTCTTTCTCTCTGAAGAATTTCTTTTAACATTTCTTGCAAGACAGTTCTACTGGCAATAAATCATCAGTTTGTTTGTCTGAGAAAGTATTTTTCCTTCACTTTTGAAGATAATTTTGCAGTGCACAGAATTCTAGGTTGGTGTTTTTTTCCTTTCAACACTAACTATTTAACTCTACTCTTGTTTGTTTGCATGGTTTCTAAGGAGTCAGATGTAATTCTTACTTGTTCATCTACAAATAATTTGTTTTTTTCCCCTCTGGTTTCTTTAAGATTATTTTTTATTTTTTTATTTGCTTTTTATCAGGATTTTTCTTTGTGTTTGATTTTCTGTAGTTTGCTAATAGTATGCATATATGTAGGCTTCTCAGCATTTATCCTGCTTGGTGCTCTCTGAGGTTCCGTGGTCTGTGTTTTGGTGTTTGAAAATAATTTTGAGACGTTCTCATTAATTATTTTTTCAACTATTTCAAAGTAACTTCTGTTGCTTTATTTTCTTTCTATGTTCTCATACCACAATTGTCCTGTAACTCTTGGTGGTTCTGTTCTGCTTTTTTCAGTTTTTGTTTTTTTTTTGCCTTCCAGTTTCAGAGGCTTCCAATTAGATATACTCAGCCTCTGAGATTTTCCTTAGTTGTGTTCAGTTTACTAAGAGTGCAGCAAAGGCATTCTTCATTTCTGTTAGTGTTTTTTAATCCCTAGGTTTTTTTGTTGTTATTTTTTCTTAGGATTTCTATCTCTCTGCTTTTATTGCCCATCTGTTTTTTTTATAATGTCCGTCCATTCTTGCATGCTGTCTACTCTATCCATTAAAGCCCTTAGCATATTATCATAGTTGTTTTAAATTCTGTCTGATAATTCCAGCCTCTGCCATGTCTAGTTTTTGTGCTTGTTCTGTATTTTCAAATTGTCTTTGCTTTGTAGTATGCCTTGTAATATTTTCTTGCTAGCTGGACTTGGTATTCTCGGTGAAAGTAACTGCTGTCAATAAGCCATTAGTAATGTGATGGTATGGTGTGGGGGAAGTAGTTCTATTATTAGTCTTGTAGTGAGTCTGTGCCCCTTGGCTATGAACTTCACATGCACTTCTTAATACCCAGAATGGGTAGAATGGCTTGGGATTGGACATGGAAGGCAGGTACTCACTGGTGTTGAGTGTTTCCCTTCTCTCAGGTCAGTTAGCCTCTGATCATCCCCCAGCAGGTTAGTCTCTGAGTTTCTCCTCCGAGCAGGCTTTATTTACTGCATATACTCGAGTATAAGCCGACCACAGTATAAGCCGACCGACCCCCTTAATTTCACCCTAAAAACTGGGAAAACTTAGTGACTCGAGTATAAGCCGAGGTGGAAAATGCAGCAGCCACTGGTAAATTTCAAAAATAAAAATATATACCCAAAACAATTACAATAATTGAGGAATCAG
>CAUYPK010053962.1:0-17719 GCA_963574355.1 Loris lydekkerianus | reverse complement strand
CCCCCCCCCCCCCCCCCCCCCCCCCCCCCCCCCCCCCCCCCCCCCCGCACAGCCCCACTGACCCTGCTGCTAGAAGTGCAGATTTTTCTTTAGTGTCCTAGTGACTGCCCCTCAGGCCACCCCTTCCTTGCTATTGATTGACTTTGCACTTGGGGCTTCCTTGGAGCTTTTACTGCCCTAGTTGGGCTTTTGTGCACAGAAAGGAATTCTTATAATCATAAAATTGTCATAGTTACTAATGTAAAAGATCTTATTTTCCTTAAACATTAAAGCTTAACCAACAAGTATAATATTATTTTACTTATACAAATTTATAATTTGAACCAAATAAAAACAATCATTTTTCGTTTGTTCTTTTTCAGTTAGCTCATACAATTTCATGTTAAACATAATTTACTCACTTAACCAATCAAATTTCCTTGGCTATTTCAAAGTACAGTTTTAATACAATTGACCTTCTCAAACATTTCAAATACCCTCCCCGAGGGAGGGTTACAAATGTGAGAAATCTTCTTAAACATTTAAACCAACTCATCAATCTACTAAATCAGCCTTATAAATTTTGTAAAGAAAATCCTTTTAAGCCTTTCAAAAATCATTTAAAAAATTAACAGAGTATACAGAGGAACATCAGAATGGTTATATTTAAACACAGATTACATAAGAGTACGCTGAGTTTTTATACTTTCCAGAGATTATAAATGATTCATCCAACTAAGGGGGATAAAATAAGCATGTCAGACCAACTGACATTACAAGGTCAGAAGCACAGGGACAGTGATATAATCTCCAACTGAAACACACTGGGGACCTCTGGGACACAGCAGCTCTGGGCAAGGCACCTTTCTCCTGAGCTCGTTTTGACTGCCATGGCATCAGTAGTTGCTAGATCCAGCACTTTTCATCATATTGATTAGTCAATTGAAATTAACCATATTTAATTTCAATTTCACTATCCAGCAATTCTCTGCACCTCTCTGACCCTCTCGAAAAACCTCCCCCTTAATGTAGTAAGTGCTTTCCAGGTCTTAGTTTCAAATTTCATTTTCTGTAACTCTTATGGACATTTCTACACTGAAGCTGAAGATATTCTAATGAAATTTTGAGTCTTTTACTCAGCTATAATTGCATTGTCTTATCTTATCTTATCCAGAGTAGTTGACTATCCATCGCTCCTTATTCCAGCATGATGCCATGTAGATGACTTGTTGTATTTCTTTTTTGGCTAAGATTGCCTAATCAATACACGTCAAATCCCGTATTAACAGTTTATCCCCGAGTCTTCTCAGAATTTCTAATTTAATTTGTGTGGCTAAAAGAGAATTAAAAAATATCCAAGTTTAGTTTCTGCTTACTTTTCTGGTAGGCTTTTTGGGAATACTGGTCTATGGAAGTAGATTTCAGATTACTAATCTCAGTTTCCTGCTGTTCATTTTAACCAATATATCTTTACCTCTGAAAGGTTAAAAAAAAAAATCTCATTTATATCTCCAGCAAAGAGCACAATGCCTGGTAAATAGTATATATTCAACAATTATTAATTAAACGGAATTAAGGATTAACTAGATCAATTTTTATGTTCAGTCACTTATAACTCAATTGCCTAAATAATTTCTAAGAGAAGTGTAGCATAAGCTAACAATAAGCATACTACAGCTCTTTACCTGCTTCTCTTGTTGTCTTTTGGAAATTTAATACTCTATATCAGGCGCAGCATTCAACCTCACAGTTAGACTTAACATTCTGAGCTTCAATTGCAGATAATTAATATAACAGAATTTTATTAAAATCCTATAAAGGATATTTTATTGTGCAATGGGCAATTACCAAATGATCTGTGCCACTAACCCTCCCCTGACCCTGTGCCTTCCCACCTCTTGGTTAGTCCAGTGATGCCAGATATGGCTCAGGGGCAAAAGCACAAAACACCAGATGGTGTCATGCCACATAGAGATAAAAAACAAACAAAGCTCACACGATGGGGTAGGAGCAGTAAGTAGATTGTATTATGCTAAACTCCTTGGATGTGAAGGCTGGAGTCTGAATAGATTTCAATAATTTACCTACAGACTTGGAAGAGAAATAAAAAATCTAGAAGAAAAAATGTATACTTGTAAAAAGAAAAAAAGACAATACTGACTGATTAGTGATTAAGACTCCTATGGCAAAGACTGCAGGCTGCTTACTTAATACTCTCTCTCTCTCTCTTTTTTCCTGAGAAATAGCACTCAGATTTTGTTCAAGGGAAAAGTATGTCAAGCTAAAAAGTTTTACTTCCCAGCCTCCCTTGCAGTTAAGGGACTAGTTAATGAAATTTAAGTAGAAGTCTTTTGTATTTTCTGCAACTCTCTTTAAAGTGTGACTGACTAGAAGAGAGAAGAGCCTCTCTGCCCCCTGCCCTTTAAAATGCAGATGTACTGGCTGGAGCTCTGGCAGCCACCTTGTGACCTAGAAGACAAAAACAACATGTTTAAGAATGCAGAGTGAAAAGAAAGAAATGGCTGGGTATCATGACTTTGTGAAGCTGCCGTACCAATCCTGGACAGGAAGACTAGTTGTTGTTGGGTTTTTTTTTTTTTACATAAGAGAAAAAAAGCTTTAATTTGTTTAATGCACTATAATAGGTGCTCAGTTACATAATTCCTAACTGTTACAGTCTAAAATTATGGATTTTTGTTACATAATAAGTCAAAGATCAATTCACTCATGAGACAAACATTTATGAAGCACCAACTATTTGCAAGGAACTGGGAAAGGCATTATGGGGAACTCAGAAATGAATGGATCAGACAAGTATCCCGTCTTCCAAGAAGTCACTGCCTACTGAAGGAGGTAAGACACGTATAGCTACAATAATGGTACAAGATACCCAGTGGAAGGGATACAGGACAATAAGACAGCAACCCAAGAGACTTCGTGAAGGTGAGGTGTGCAGGCCGTCAGCAGAGCAAACCTGAAAAAAAATTCCCTTGCAGTATGCAAGAGAGGAGGAAAATGCACATCTGATGCAGAATTTTTCTTTTTAACTTTTTCCTACATTATTCATTTGTATTTAAAACCTCTAGAGACCCAAGGTGAAGGGAGCCATCAGGAGCTCTGCAGACTCTTGGCAGGGCTTGAGCATTGTCATGGAAGAAATTCCTCATCTCACATTCACCATAGAAGGAAACTATGAAAGCAACGTGAGAGCTGTTGCTTCCATTAATTGAGAACCAGACAATTTAGCAGTGGGCCTGACAAGAGGCTGAATTAACTGCCCTGCCCCTCACTCAAATCTGCACATGCAGGAAGCAAGCAAGTTTGCATCCCAGTGTCCCCAGAATCCCCACATGTCCCACCACATTAAATTCCTGTGGGGTTTTTTTGTTTGTTTTGTTTGTTTTTTGAGACAGCGTCTCACTCTGTTGCCCAGGCAGCGTGCAGTAGCATCATGTGATAGCTTACTGCAAACACAAACTCCTGGGCTCATGTGATCCTCCTGCCTCAGTCTCCTGCTAACTGGGACTACAGGCGCCGCTACTATACCCAGATAATTTTTCTATTTTTAGGAAGCGGGAGGTCTCACTCTTGCTCAGGCTCCTTGAACTCCTGAGCTCGAGCAGTCTTTCCATCTCAGCCGCTTAGAGTGCTAGGATTACAGGCACCAGCCATTGTGCCCAGCCAAAATTCCTGTTTTAATAACAAAAAGATTATTTTTTCTGTACTTATGTACAAAAATAGACTCCAAGCCTTTTGACATATGAAACAGTCAGTTTTTCTCCTTTTACCATTTTGTGGCAGTGAGAATTATCCAACTTCTCCCCTTCTCTCTCTCTCTCTCTCCCTCTCTCGGCAGTTGCTGGTGTCTATGGAAAGGGATCTGTGACATCCCTGAAAAGGCACTTAACGCAGCATCAGAACAAGTGCCCTCCAAGGGACCTCTCTGTTATCTGTACCTTGGTTTATCCCCCAAACGAAGTCTCACTGGTAAATCTAGTCTGCCTCGCCTCTAAATATATCACTAACTCTAATAACTAACACTAATTTTTATCTTTTTTTTACATATACATGTGTTTATTAGGTTTCTACTTTTTGCCTTCACAGAATTAAAAAGGCTTAAAATTTAATAACAATAACAATGTTTAAGATAAGGACTAGAAACCAAAACCTCATAAAGAACGAACAAAGATAAATACACTCAGAAATCAGACAATTGTTGCATTGAAATATTAAGCAACAACAATAATAATAATAATGCAAAGAAAGTAACATTCACATTGTCAGATAAGAGTATGTCTATCATAGAATGCTTTGACTCTGAGGTTCAGGTGTTTTTTTTTTGGTTTTTTTTTTTTTTTTGCAGTTTTTTTTGGCTGGGGCTGGGTTTGAACCCATCACCTCTGGTATATGGGGCTGGCGCCCTACTCCTTTGAGCCACAGCCACAGCGCCCAATTTTTAACTTTTATTAATATGTGTTTGTTATATTTTTTGATGTTCTGAGAGTCTAATCTTGCTAACTTTTGTGTCTGTTGACTCTTGGGTCAGGACAGATTGTTTTCTCACTTTGTTGTAGTACTGATTTGTGAGTTCACATTTGGTGGGAGTCTTGAGTTCAGGTTTATTCCTCTAAAGAGCTTTTCCGATGCTTTCGTCATGTCCCCAGCACTATTATCATCTAAGACCGCCAATTCTTATGTTAATGTTTCTACTTTTAGGAAACTAGGCTGACCTGAGGTGCAACCCTGTAGCATTGAGTTATTTTCAGAATTTGGCTTTTATGCAAATTGCCGTTATAAACATTTAGTTCGTGTGAATTAATGTGCATGTGCAAAAGCTCCTCTAGAAAAGAAAATGAGGAATGGAACTGCTGGGGAAGTGCACCCAGGAGACAGAAACCATGCAGGGGGAGTTTAATGCCAAAAATTATTAAACTGCGATAAAAGGAGTACCTATAGAAAATTAAAAAATGCTGAAAAATCCTGGAACTGAAAGAGAGTTACCAAAGGAAGAATAAGCCTGCAAGGGCCTCCCCTCCCCGCTGAAATTGAGGTTCCTTAGTCATCAGAGAAGGTGTGGTTGGACCCACTGGCTGGCAGAGAAATTCATGGGTTTGTACAGATGGAGGAAACAGGAAGCAAGCCTCGGAGACAGCGTGTGGCAGGCCTGGGGTGCCAGGTGACAGGAAGGCTGGAATGCACAATGCCCATATTTGAGCGGACCTCTGGAAGCCGGTCACAGGTATCACCCGGGCTGTGAGCTCACAGAGGGACTTTCGCACCCCAGGCATGCAGAAGGCTGAGTCCACCTGACCCCTTCCCACCTGCACTGCTGAACCACTGAGCTCAGCTGGAAACTGCTGGAGCGCCCTCCCTCAGCACCTGCTGGCTCACTCTGCTGAGGAAGCTGAGGGATGCTCACATTGGAGGAGAAATGCTGAAGGAATTACAGTTGAGTATCTTGGAGCCTGTGAAGAGTGACTTTCAGCTGGCAAGCAATAAACCAACAACTGTGTCATGAGGCCACACTGTTTATGCTCACACCAGCCGTGCATTCGCATTCCACAGCTTCTCCCAAACTTATTTTAGATTTCATAATTTTAGCCAGCTTGATGGGGTTGTAAGGTTTCTCACTGTCGTTTAAAGGTGCATGTCCACAAATACAAATGAGGCTAACACCTTTCATGTGTTTATTAGACATTTAGAATTCTTTTGTGAGTTGCCTGTTCAAATCCATGCACATTTTTCTATCAAGTTAGACAACTTCAAATGCCTTTTAAATTGTTGATTGGTAGGCATTTGGAAATGCATTTATTCTTGGGATTAATTCCTTTGTCACTTGTATTGCAAGTACCTTCTCGTAGTCTGTCTTCTAATGACAAGCTTCTGAATGTAATGTCTTATTTGTTTATCTTTCCTTTTATGGCTGTTTTCTTATGTAACATTTAAGAAATCCTTCTCAGGTCATAAAGGGATCCTCCTATATTATCTTCCCAAAATATTATAAATTTGTTTGTCACATATAACGTGCCTTTGTTTTTGTGTGTAATATGAGATACAGGACCATTTTTGTTTTGTTTTGTTTTGTTTTTTTAATATAAACTTCCAATTGTTCCAGCACTGTTTAGTGAAAAATCCATCCTTTTACCCTTCATCACTGATTGGCAAGGCCAACTCTGATGTATATAAAGTGTCCGTGTGTGGGGGGGTTATTGGTGGGTTCCTGCCTCTCTCTCTCTCTGTTTCATTGCTTTATTCAATTATCATGGAGCCAATACCACACCTTCTTCATCCTTCTAGTGTTTATTAAGTCTCAACATTATGTACAGTGTTGAGACTTAATAAATATATTTTATTTATTCCCATATATTCCCACCTTGTTTTCTTTTCCAGGAGTCTCGACTATCAAGGTCCTTTCCCTATAAACTTCAGGATCAGTTTGCCAAGGTCAGCACCTTAAACTATTAAGCATTCACTGTGTCTGCATTGAGTCTACGGGTTAACTTGGGAGAATTTGATGCAACAGTGAATCTTCCAACCCATGAACTCCTTGTAGTTATCCCCTCTTCACTGCTATTTTGCTTTTCACAGTTTCTGTGACTCATGGTCAACCATGGTCCAAAAATATTAAATGGAAAATTCCAGAGATAAATAATTCACAGGTTTAAATCACAAGCTATATTGAGTGGTGGGATGAAATGTCTTCCTGTCCTGCTCCATCCAGCCTAGGCTGTGAATCACACTCTGTCCGGCATCTCTATGGCTCTGGACATGCCCCCTGCCTGTTACCCTCTTAGGAGCATCCCCACCGCTCTGGACGTGCTCCTTGCCTGTTAGCCACTTAGGAGCCCCCTCAGGTATTGGATGGAGGGTCTGGGTACCTTAGAGCTTGTGATCAAAGAACCCTTATTTTACCTAATAATGTCAAGTGATGCTGGCATAGGTTAAAATTGTTCTATTTTATTATTGGTTGTTGTTAACCTCTTCCCGTGCCTACATCATAAGTTAAATTTTATCGTGGGCATGTGTGTATACAGAAAACAGTATCCACAGTTTCAGTGAATACTGGGCGTCTTCATCCACCATGGATGAAGGGGATACTGTATATTTCTCCATTTGTATCTTCTTTGATTATTCTTGGCAAAGATTTGTTATTTCCTT
The DNA here is from genome assembly GCA_963574355.1 of Loris lydekkerianus. Taxonomy (NCBI): domain Eukaryota; kingdom Metazoa; phylum Chordata; class Mammalia; order Primates; family Lorisidae; genus Loris; species Loris lydekkerianus. The sequence goes on along the minus strand of CAUYPK010053962.1, from coordinate 10,582 downwards.
TTTTTTTCCATTTTATGTTCTATGGCCATTTTATTTGTAGATATTATTTGGTTTTTCCCAATGGACAGAAGAACCCACATGCATTGCCTAACATTCACTGAATGAGTGAACAAAGTTAGTATTTTTCTTAGCTTTACAGCTTGGTGACCAATAGATAAAAGAGAATTTATTTATTCATTCTTTCATTCATTCACCTACTTATTTCAGAATAGTACGTAAAAACAAAACACATGTTTTATGTACATATTTTGGTTTTGTACAGACTGAATAAATGTTATAAGTGTGCCCTTCATGGAGACAGTGTGCACTGTACCCAGTAGTTGTGAGTTTACCCATCCTCTCTACCCCCTCCCCCAGCATCATTTTCATTGAGATTTACTTCTATATGGGCACTTAAGTGTTAATCAATTATCTCCAATTTGATATTGAGTATGTGTGTTTCTTTCTCCATTCTTGTGATATTCACTTGGCAGAATTGTTTCCAGTTCCATCCAGGTTGTCACGAAAGATACTAGATTACTATTTTTTTAAGGCTGAGTAGAGCTCCATGATATGCATGTACCACAATTTTTTAATCCATTCAGGTAGTGGAGGGCACTTGAGTTACTACCATGTCTTTGCAATTGTGAACTGTGCTGCTATAAACATTTGAGGGCAGGTGTCCTTTGAATAAAATGACCTCTTTTCCTTTGGATATATACCCCGCAGTGAGATTGCTGGATTGAGAGGTAGTTCTCTTTAAGTTCTCTGAGGTACCAGTTTGCAGTCCCACCAACAGTGAGTGACAGTTCCTTTCTCTCTGCATTGGCACCACCGGCATCTATTGTTTTGGGACTTTCACCCATGAGAGCCATTCTCATTGGTGTCAGGTGACATCTCAATGTGTTTTTTACGTATCTTTCCCTAACAATGAGAGAGGTTGAGCATTTTTTCTTGAGTTTGTTGGCCATCAACATATTTTCATTTGAAAAATTTCTGTTTATGTCTTTTGCCCACTTTTTAATGGGATTCTTTGGTTGTTTCATGCTGATTTCCTTGAGTTCTTCGTAGATCCTGGCTACCCGTCCTTTACCAGAAGTATAGCATGCAGATATTTTCTCCTATTCTGTGAGTTTCCTGTTTGTTCTTTTGATTGTGTCCTTGGCTGTGCAGATGCTTTTTAATTTGATCAGGTCCCATTTGTTTATTTTTGTGCTGGAAGGGCTTGCTGAAGCAATGAGGCAAGAAAAGGAAATCAGGAGGGTTCAAATAGGGAATGAAAAGATCAAACAATTGCTCTTTCCTGATAATATAATCTTGTATCTAGAAAACCACAAAGATTCAACCAAGAGACTCCTGGAAGTCTCAGGTGACGAATTCAATGTGTGCAAATCAGTAAAGCTTCCGTGTATGCCAACAACAGTCAAGCTGAGAATCAAGCAACAAAGAAAAATTTAACAAAGGAGGTGAAAGTTCTCTATAGGAGGATATGAAACACTGACAAAAGAAATTGCAGAGAATGGACTCGGCACCTGTGGCTCAAGCAGCTAAAGCGCCAGCCACATACACCTGAGCTGGCAGGTTCGAATCCAGCCCAGGCCCACAAAACAACAATGATGGCTGCAACCAAAAAAAAAAAAAAAAAAAAAAAAAAGCCAGGCATTGTGGCCGGCACCTGTAGTCCCAGCTATTTGGGAGGTGGAGGCAGGAGAATCACTTGAGCCCAGGAGGTTGAGGTTGCTGTGAGCTGTGATGACATAGCACTCTACCCAGGGTAATAGTTTGAGGTTCTGTCTCAAAAAAAAAAGACAGAAATTGCAGAGAATGTAAACAGATGGAAAAATATAAAGTACATAACCACACTCATAGATCAACAGAATCAACACTGTTTAAATAACTATACTACCCAAAGTGATTTACAGATTCAGTGTCATTGCAATTAAAATACCAACATAATTTTTTGCAGATCTAGAAAAAAATAGTTCTATCCTTGGTATGGAACTAGAAAAGACCCCGAATTGCCAAAGCAACCTGATGTAATCAGAACAAATCAGGAGGCATCACTTTACCAGACTTCAGTCTATACTACAAGGCTATCGTAGCCAAAACAGCATGGCACTAGCCCCAAAACAGAGACATAGACCTGAGGATCAGAACAGAACCCCCAGGGATGAAACCATCCTCATATTCCCACCTGATTTTTGACAAAACAGATAAAAACATACACTGGGGAAAAGAATTCCCTATTCAATAAATGGTGCTGGGAAAACTGGATAGCCATATGTAAATGGTTGAAACAGGATCCACCTCTCTCATTGCTCACAAAAATTAACTCACAATTGGTAAAAGACTTAAACCTAAGGTATAAACTATAAGAATTCTAGAAGAAAGTGTTGGAAAAACTTTTACCGATATTGGCCTAGGCATAAAATTAATGAAGAAGACCCTAAAAGCAATCACAGTAACAATAAAAATAATTTAATTTTCTTCGTAACACTTTTTGTTAGGTTTTGTTACTAGGTACTTCATATGTTTTGATACTATTGTGAATGATATCTCTTCTTTCATTTTCCATTTTCTTTTCTTCTCTTTTCTTTTTTTCTTTTCTTTTTTCTTTTTTGAGACAAGCTCTCTCTCTCTGTCACCGAGGCTACAGTGCAGTGATATAATCAGCTCACTGCAACCTCAAGTTCCTGAGCTCAAGTGGTAATCTGCCTTAGCCTCCCATATAGACTGTAGACACGCACCACCACATTTGGCTAATTTTTAAATTCTTTGTAGAGATGGAGTCTCACCGTGTTGCCCAGGCTGGTCTCGAACATGTAGGCTCAAGAAATCCTCTTGCCTTGACTTCTCAAAATACTTAGAAAAGTTTCTTTCCAAAGTTTTAATGCTGATGTGTAGAAATGCAGTTGATGTTTTTGTAGCCAACAAAGTTGTTCATCTCTCACTAATTCCAATAATAATGTATTTTTAGTCTTAAGTTAATTTTCTACTATATAAGAATATTATTCGCTAATAATAATTCCTTCCTTTCTAGTGCTTATACAATTTACTTCTTTTTCTTTTCTTTTCTTTTCTTTTTTTTTTTTTTTTTACTTTATTGGCTAGGATCACAACTACAATGTCAAACAGAGGTGGTGGTAATAGAAAACTTAACTTGCCCTGATCTCCACCAGATACTAAGACAGACATGCTGTATGGTAATTTTCATCAAGAAAATCCCTTTTTATTCTCATTTTGGTAAGAGGGTTTTAATTATGAATATATGTTAAATGTTGTCAAATGCTTTTTCTATATCCATGGAGAAGATATATAAGATACCTTTATAATTTTCTTCTCTAATGTGGTTAACCCAGTTGATTCTCTAATGTAAAGCAAAATTTGAATACATGGGATATTACCAACTTGGTCATGACATGTGATAGTATCCTTTTATACTGCTGCATCCAGATTGAAAATATTTGGATTAGAACTTTTGTATCTGTGGTTATGAGTGAGATTGCTGGTAATTTTCTTATTTATTTATTTATTTCTATTTCAAATTACTCTGAGAGTACCAATGTTTAGATGACATTGCTTTCAACCCTAAAGTAAAGTTCAAGTTGGTGGAGCCCTTCCCCCAGGGTCTGCTCACACCTTCCCTGTGCACATGGGGTGAGATCCCACCTGTTGTTCCTCCTCCCTCCAGTCGCCCTCCATTCTCCCCCTTTTCCTCTCCCTTCTTTCTGCTCCCCATTGCTAGACTACATTTGCATTTTATCTTTTGTGTGGGCATGTAGTTGTTTATATATTGGCTTTATGTGAGTACCTAGTACCTTAGTACTTTATGTGAGTACCTAGTACCTTAGTAAAGTATCTCAAGAATGGGGGGGTAAGTATCCATTTTGGATACTTTCTATGGATACTTCTATGATTAAAATCATTTCTTCATGAATGTTTGGTAGAAACTTTTGTGAATCTGGGCCTAGAATTCTTTTAGGAGGAATATTCTGAAGTACAGATTTAGTTTCTCTAATTACAGTAAGAAGGATGGAGGAACATATGGCTTAACCTCCGAGCTAGAGCACTTTTGAGAATTAAAGGGGTTATGAAAATAATTAATAGACATTAATCTATTAATGGGTGTAAACTAGGACCATCCTGGGAAAAATGCGATGTGTGGGCACCGTAATTATAAAATTTCCTATTTCTAATACAGAGTTCCTATTTCTTCCCTAATAAATTTTGGTAAAGTATATAATTTGGTAAAGTACATAACTAACCATTTTGTCTAAATTTTTCAAGTCCATGTTAATCTTGTACTGCCTATTTGAGATCTGTAATATCTCTAAGTATGTCTCTGTTTTGTTTTTGTGTATTAATTATTTGTGTCTCCTTAGTATCTTTTGTGGGGGGGTCCTCCTTAGTTTCTTCATCATTCTTGACAGATATTTTAATTTTATTAACATCAGTGAAGCAACTTTTGGCTTTGTTGAATCTATTTGTTTTCCATTTCAAAACGTTCTCCTTTCATCTTCACGATTTCCTTCTTGCTGGACTATTTCTAACTTCTCAATATGAATGTTAATTAACTTTCAAATTTTTGGAACTCACACATTTTGAAATTATAAACTTCCCTCTGCACATTGCATATCTTAAGTTTTATATGTAATATTTTTATAATTCTGTTCAAAATATTTTCTAACATCTTATGATTTTGTTTTGATGTATGATTCTCTTTTAACCTCCCAGGAATGTGTTTTCTCTCATTTGAATTTTTGCTAACTTCTTGCTTCTTTTATGATCTGAGGTACACTCTGTGTGAGTTTAAACCTTTGACATTTGCTTTGCATTTGTAATATTTAGTACATGTTCTATTTGCTTAAAAAAAAAGAAATGTACCCTGCCATAGTCAGTTCAGATCATTTACTATGTCAATGTTATTATCTTACTCAAATATTTTGCATCTTTTCGGATTTTTTGTTATAATTTTATTTTCTTTAAAGCTTTTTGCATAATGTAAAAATGTAATTAATGCTACATTGTTAAGGCTATGATGCTGCACCACTCCTAAAGGCATAATTCACATTGTATACATCCCACTAAAAGTGGGAGGATTGCTTGAGTCCAGGAGTGCTTGAGTCCAAGACCATGCAGGGCAACAAGATGAGACCATGTCTCTACAAAAAAAAAATAAAAAATTAGCCAGGCATGCTTGTGTGCACCTGTAGTCTCAACTACTCAAAAGGCTGAGGCAGGAGTACCACTAGAGCCTCTGAGTTTGAGCGGTGCTGATGCCTCTGCACTCTAGCTCAGGCAATAGAGCAAGACTGTTTTTAAAAACAAACAAATATAAACCCTACTCAACCACCCTTAAAGGGTCAAGTCTATAGGATAAACCTTTCACCATGGCAATGAGAAATAAATTTGCAAGGGGGGCCCAAGCATCCTTGAAGAGATCCGTGATCATTCTTCTTTACCAGAATTTACTGTGGCACCTTCTGAGATTGAATTGGGAAACTTCAATGCAGTGGAAGTAACTAGAGCCTGGCGTGGCCAGGGCAAACGGTGGCTCTCAGTCACCATTGTGACCGTACTGGGCAGCAGAGAGTCAAAGCAAGAATCAGTACAGAGTTACGGGGACCTGTGGCATTGGCTCGTTGACCATATGGTTCCTAGAAGTGAAACAGATGGGAAACCACTAAATTCTCTAAACAGAAACGTTCTAGGTCAAGTGAACAAGTCTCATGTAAAAAAAAAAAAAAACATAGAAAATCGTGGCACTTCAATCAATTCCACCAAAAATGTATACTGTTAATTCCTTTTCCCAGCCTTCCCCAAAGGGATCTATGGCCTCTTACTAGAGTAACTGGGCTCTGAGGAAAAGGGAATAATCAGACTTTTTAGGAACATGATTGGAAAATTGGTGACAGGGGTGTCCAGAGAAAAGATATGTGGATAGACTCTCTGAAGAAGTAAAAAACATGAAGATATTTATGTCTCATGCCGATGCCGCTAAAAGCTGACCTCAGCAGAAGAGAATCTTAATGAAGAGGGTAACACATTCTGTAGATACCAGTCAGCCTCTTTCCCCAGACACTCTTCCGTGGCCCAATGGGCTTATGAGCAGAGTGGCCCTGGTGGCAGGGAAGGAGGTCATGCTTGGGGTCAGCAGCATGAACTGTGGCTCACCAATACCGTCGTGGCCCAGCCACGGCTGAGTGTCCAGTCCGCCAGGGACCAGCACCCCAAGGCCACCCCTGAGGTAAGCAGCCAGCTGCCTGGTAGCAAGTTGACCACACTGGACCATGTCTATCTTAGAAGGGACAGTGTTTTGTTCTTAGTGGAACAGATCCTTAGTCTGGGCATGGATTTTCCTCCCCTACATACAACACCTCCATCAAAACTACAATCTGTGGACTTACAGAACACCTTATCCACTGTCTTGGTGTTCCACACAGCATTGCTTCCAATTGCGAAGCTGACTGCACAGTAAATGACGTGGTGATGGGCCCAGGACCATGGAATTCACTGTTATCACCATGGTTTCCACTGTCCAAGTCCATGAGGGCCTGCTGTAACAAAATAACCATAAGCTGGTGGCCTAAAAACAACAGGAGTTTATTTCTCACAGTTCTGGAATCTGGGAAGTCACAGACTTAGTGTCTGGTGAGCATCCACGTCTAGTTCAGGGAAGGTGTCTTCTTGTTGCATCCTCGGACAGTGGCAGGAACAAATGACTCTCTTGGGCCTATTTTACGAGGGCACTAATCACATTCATGAGGGTTCTGCCCTTATGACCTATTCACCTCCAAAAATGTCCGACCTCCTAATACCATCACCTTGGGTGTCAGGATATCAACATATGATCTTGGGGGGACCGCAAATATTCAGACCACAGGACCCCCTGTCCTAAAGCAGCTGGCTTCTTAGAATGGTGGAACAGCCTTTTAAAGATCACACCTCCAGCTACGTGGGTCTGAGCAAGGTTCTTTGAGAAGCTGTACTTACTCTGAATGAGCACCAATATAAGGTACCATTTCTCCCACAGATAGGAATCACAGGTGTAGGGATCAAGGGATGGAAATGGGAATGGCACCACTCACCATTACTCCAGGTGCTTCAATAGCAAAAGTTTTGCTTCCTGTCCCTGAGAGCCGATGCTCTGCTGGCCTAAAAGTCTTAGTTCAGAAAGGAGAAATGCTTTGACCAGAAAGAAAATGCTTCAGTAAAACAATAATTCTATTGAATTATAAATTTAGACTTTTGCTCAGCAACTTTGGGCTCCTTATGCTCTAAATTAAGAGGCAAAGGAGTTGCTGTGCTGGTTGGAAGTGACTGATCCTGACCAGCAGGGGGAAACTGGACAGCTGGTCCACAATGGAGATAGAGAAGGATACATCTCAAATGCAGAAGACCCCTTAAATCATCTCACAGTATTATTACATTCTGTGATAATTCTGTGACCTTTCCAGGAAAAGTTTAGGTCATCCCATCTGGTAAAGAACCACAACCAGCTGACGTGCTTGCTGAGGGCTAAGGGACTATGAAATGGGTAGTGCAAGAAGGTAGTTAAACCAACTACAGCAATCAGGCCTGTAACTGTCATGAATGTGTCTTCCTTACTGTGGTGTGAGTATGTTTGTATGTGTTGTGTGTAAATGTAAGAATCTTTGTTTTCATGTAGTGTAAAATGTATTAGTGTTTTATCACAGCATTTAAGATTTGTTAACTTTATATCACAGTATTTACGTTAAAAGAAATCAAGGAGAGGAGTAAACATCATCCTCTTCTGGGTCAGTGCATTTCAAGTACAACCTGCTGTTGTCCTTAGAGATTAAATGTAGTTTAAGGAGATTCGTATGGGGACTAAACTGACAGGGGGTGCACTTATGATAGTAAATAGTTTTCATGTGTCAACTTGGCTGAGCCATGGTTCCCAGATATTTGGCCAAACAATATTCTTTTTTTTTTTTTTTTTTTGTAGAGACAGAGTCCTACTTTATCACCCTTGGTAGAGTGCTATGGCGTCACAGCTCACAGCAACCTCCAGCTCCTGGGTTTAGGCAATTCTCTTGCCTCAGCCTCCTGAGTAGCTGGGACAATACCCACCACAACACCTGGCTATTTTTTTTTGTTGTTGTTGTTGCAGTTCATATGGGGCAAGGTTCGAATCTGCCACCCAAACTTTTTCCTGGAAAAGTCACAGAGTTATCACAGAATGTAATAATACTGTGAGATGCTTTAAGGATGGGGCCAGCACCCTGCCCACTGAACCACAGGTGCCGCCCAACAATACTCTTGATGTTTCTGTGAAGGTGGGAGTTTTGGGATGCGATTGACATTTAACTGGTGAACTTTCAGTAAAGTATATTACCCTTCATAATATAAGTATGCCTTAATCGGTTGAAGACCTTAATAGAAAAAAGCAGGAAAGAATTCTGCCAGCAGACTGCTTTTGGACTTAAACTGCGACTCTTCCATGGGTTTCCAGCCTGCCAGCCTTCCCTGAATATTTAGGATTCACCAAGCTTCAACAATCACCTGAGCCAATTCCTTAAAATAAACATCTGTCTCTTCTCCCCACTGCCCTCCGCTTCCTCCCCTCTCCTCTGCTCTGTACCCTCTCCCTCCACCCCCATCCTTACATTCTAACAGTTCTGTTTCTCTGGATAATCCCAACTAATACAGAAGGAAAAGTTGAAAAATTTCCCAGAAAGTAAAATAAACAGAGTAATAGAAATAACAGTAATAGCTAGATGATAAAAGAAAAAGGTAAGAAAATTAGAAGTTTGAAATAGGAAAACTAACATCTGACTAACAAGGAGTTAGTTACAGAGAGTCAAGAGAGAAGACAGTGGAGGAAAAATATCAAAAAATGATACAAGAAAAATTCCTGGAACTTAAGAATATACACATTTCCAGTGAAAGTCTCATAAATGATTGACGAAAGATGCACTCCATGAAATACATATTATTATGAAATGTTAGGACACTGGGGTAAATAGAAGATCCAAAAGTGTCCAAAAAGTAGAAAAATCAAACAAGAAAACAACATATTTGAAACAGAGTACACTGGATTTCTCATCAGCAACATTGGAAATTAGAAGATACTGAGTTAAAATTTTGTGTGAAATTATTTACAACCTGAAATTCTAAACCCAGTCGAATAATAAATCAAAGTGATTGTAAATTTTTGTAAACTTTTCAGATCTCAAAATATCTAGGTTCTGTGTACTTTTCCCTGGGAAATTTTATTATTCATCAAAATAAGGAAATAAAACAAGGAAGAAGATATGAGTTCCAGGATACAGGTGACCCAACATAGAGAGAGATGCCAAGAACACCCAAGACAACACGTCAGAGCCACACAACAGAGATGGGCAGAGGCCTAAGTCCAGGGAAAAATGAAATTGGGAGACTGTCTGTCTAGTTTGAGGGCGTGGGAAGCTGTATTACAAGGCATTTGACGTTCTGTTGCAGATATGTAAACCCTCACCCATGGGTTCTAGGAAAAGAACAAGTTGATAACAAGGCAACTATTAACTCCAAGTAAAATAAAGGTATAAGGAAAAGATGAGGCAATCATGGTACAATAGCAGGTTCAGTATAAACATGGCTTAGTCAAAATAATAAAACCTATGGATTTAACCAAAAAATGTTAATGACCCACATGGGGAGATCCATAAATCTCTTGTCTGAGGTTGCCAGCATTCTGGAGCTGGGAGGCAGAAAGAATCTTAGCATCTTGTCACGCAGTACACAACTGTCCCGTGGCGCTGTCCTCTTCACTCTGGTAGCACAGCCCATTATATCTGATGCTGCTCCAGTCTTTCTTCTGAGAATACACCTCCATTTCTATGGGGGTGAAAGAGACTTGCAGCACCAGGTAGGGAGGCGACAGCTTCCACCACTCTCTGGGAACTAACGCCTGGCCTCTTTGCTCATCCGTGGCGAGTGCCTTGCCTACAACCATTTGAGTTCATGAGCCCAGGTCTACAGCACGGACACAGGAGTGAGTGGCTGAGGTAGGACAGGGAAAAGTTCACTGGAAGAGCCAAGGCCAAGGAACTGAGAGGCAAGAACGTTGGATGGTTCACCCACATGGATGAAGTCATTAAAAATTATCCCAGAAATAGAAGTGGAGAGGAAGCCAGTGAATGACGGGGAAGAAGATGGTGTAGTCTAAGGGAATAAACTTCAAAGCATCCAGCTTTAGGTTTTTCTTATTGATGTTTGCTTAGTTTTTGCCAGGAGAAAAAGGAAGGAAGGGTTTAAAAGAGGCAGTACTAACAAGGAAGAAACTTATCCCAAATTCTGGCCTTCCTTGAGGTATGTGGGGTGTGTGAAATAAATACCTTCTCCCAATGGGGGCTGCAGCAGGTAGCAATGAATCCAAGGACAGCCCAGCTTCAAGTCAAAATAGGAGGTGAAGAATGTTCAAACAAAATGCTGAGGATGGGGAGGGGGATTGGTGGGATTACACCTGTGGTGCATCTTACAAGGGTATATGTGAAACTTAGTAAATGTGGAATGTAAATGTCTTAGCACAATAACTAAGAAAATGCCAGGAAGGCTATGTTAACCAGTGTGATGAAATTGTGTCAAACTGTCTATGAAA
>CAUYPK010053961.1:0-30095 GCA_963574355.1 Loris lydekkerianus | reverse complement strand
GTTTTTGTCCTCCTGGGGTTTAGAAGTCCCTTGCTGGCTCCCTGTATCCTCAGAGGGATGATCATAGGCAGATACCACCAGCCAGAGATGCCTGGAGTCTTGTCTTTCCAGACTCTACATGCCCAGTTACAGGGAAGCTGTTACTTGTCCGCCATCTTTAATCCAATCTCCTGAAGTGGCTTTGAGCTGATTGTTTTTTTTTAATTGTTTGGGATTTTTTGAGGGTACAAGGAATTAGGTCACACTGATTGCATTTGTTAGGTAAAGTCCCTCTTGTAATTGTGTCCCACCCCCAAGAAGTGTGCCATACATGGTGAACCTTCATTCCCTTCCCCTCTCCCTGATCCCTCATTCCCCTACTTTCCCCCTTATATTAGATCATCTGCTGCCTTCATATTAGAATTAAGTACATTGGATTTTTGCTTCTCCATTCTTGTGAAGCTTTACTAAGAAGAATGTGTTCCACCTCCATCTGAGTTAATACAAAAGATGTATAGTCTCCATCTTTTTTAATGAATGAATAGTATTTATTCCATGGTATACATATACCACAGCTTGTTAATACATGCCTGGATTGGTGGGCATTTAGGCTGTTCCCACATATTGGTGATTGTAAATTGAGCTGCGATAAACTGTCTAGTGCAAATGTCCTTATGATAAAAGGATTGTTTTTCTTCTTGGTAGATGTCTAGTAATGGGATTGCAGGATCAAATGAATTCTTTGAAGATTCTCCATACTTCATTCCAAAAAGATTGTACTATTAACAGTTTGCAGTCCCACCAGCAGGGTAAAAGTGTTCCCTTCTCTCCACATCCACACCAGCATCTGTAGCTTTGAGACTTTGTGATGTGGGCTATTCTCACTGGGGTTAGGTGATATCTCAGGATAGTTTTGATTTGCACTTCTTTGATGATCAGGAACAATGAGCATCTTGTCAAATGTTTGTTAGCCATTCATCTGTCTTTGTCAGAGAAGGTTCTGTTCCTATCTCTTGCACAGAGGGAATATGAAACTGTTTACTCTTTTTCTGTTGATTAATTTGAGTTCTCTGTAGATTCTAGTTATCAACCCTTTGTCAGACTGATACCCTGACAGTATCTTTTCCCATTTTGAAGGTTGTCTTTTTGCTTTACTTGTCTAGGAATATGGTGTGATTCTAGGTATTGGTCCATTTTCTCCACCTTGTCAAATTTCCGGGCATAAAGTTTTTGGTAATAGTCAGAAATAATCTCTTGTATCTCTGTGGTATCAGTTGTTGTTTCCCCCCCTTTCATTTATGATTGAAGTTATTAAAAATTTTACTTTTCTATTTCTTTTAATCAGGCCAATGGCTTATCAATTTTATTTATCTTTTCAAAGAACCAACTTTTTGTTTCATTAATTTTCTGAATGATTCTTTTATTTTCAATTTCATTTATATCTGATTTAATTTTGTTTATTTCTTTTCTTCTGCTAGGTTTGGGATTGGATTGCTCTTTCTTTTCCATTTCTTTAAGATGATTCATTAGGTTATTGCTGCGCTCTCTTTCTGTTTTTTTTTTTGGATGTAGGAATCTAGTGAGATAAATTTCCTTCTTAGTATTGCTTTTGCAGTGTCCCATAGGTGTTGGTATCTTGTGTCTTCATTGTTGTTATGCTCAAGGAAGTTAATGATTTCCTTTTTTATCTCTTCCTTCACCCAACTGTCATTCAGCATAAGGTTGTTTAGTTTCCATGCCTTTGTGTGGGGATGACAATTTTTGCTGGAGTTGAGCTCCACTTTTATTGCCTTGTGGTCTGGAAAGATACAAGGTAAAATTTCAGTTCTTTTAATTTAATTTTCTTTTGATTTGTGTCTTAGGATATGATCTATTTTGGAGAATGTTCCATGGGCCAATGAGAAGAACATATATACGTTAGCTTTGGGATAGAGTTGTTATATATATGTTTATCAAGCATAGTTGTTCTAGGGTGACTTTTAAGTTTGTTGTAGCTTTGTTTAGTTTCTTTTTAGAGGATCTGTCCAGCTCTCTAAGAGGAGCATTAAAGTCCATGCTATTATGGTGTTATGGGACAGCATATTGTTTTGAGCTTATTCTTGATCAAGCATGTGTCAGGTATCAGCCCTAACAACATTATGGGCTTTTTTTTTTTTTAGTGGTTTGGTTGAAATGAGAGGACAAAGAAAATGAAAAAAAGAGAAAGCTTAAGAGACAGTTGGGCCAGGATACTGTATGTCTTCTTTGTGAGGATTAACACAGTAGTAGTATTTTGTTTTAGGGTAGTTTTGTTTTTATTTTATATTTCATTGTTTTAATTATACATTTTATGAGGGAAAGGCAAATAATCACATTATTGTTTTTTGTCATGTTTGTATTTTTTAACTATGTTAATTGGATTTGTTGTTTATTTTTATTATTTTAAAGTATGATTTTTAATATAAATAGAGTATGAGATGGTGAAAAACAGTCTAAGAGTAGGATGTCAGAGAAGACCCTGTAGGCTAGTATATAAATTATAGTAGTGATAATTAATATTTAAGAAGTTTATTATTTAGGCAGACAGATTTTTTGGTCATACCAATGTGACAGAAAAAAGGAGATATTTTATTTGCTTTGGAGCAAATTTTGTCATCTTTAACAAAGTTTAAATATTTTATATATTTTAAAGGTACTAAAGGTACTTTTTTTTTTTTTTTTTAGAATGAGTTGTCTCATGTATTTGGGCTAGTTTTGTCTGTTTAGAGACCTCTGTGGCCATGAAGCTGCACTTGGGAGGTGTGAAATTTTAATAAAACATTTTTAGAATTTTAAAGGCACCAGGCCTCTGGCAGTGTGTTTTGTACTGGATTTAGAATTTTTTAAAATCTGGTTCTCTCCTGTTTTTTTTTTTTTTTTAATCTTTTATAAATTTAACTTTTAACTAATTTATATTTATAACTAATATTTAAATATTGGTTTTAAATTTCTTAAATTGTTATTATTAATAATGTAAACACATTAAGAATATGACTTTAAATATTCTCACATGTACCCGCAGCATGCTTCCAGAATCTTCTCGGGATCTCTTGGGAAGAAACGTCTGCCTTAGAGTAACTAAGGAATGGGGTCCTTTGCTGACCTATGTCCTGAAGTGTGCCTAATGCCTTTATTTTATTTTATTTTATTTTATTTTTTTAGTAAATTTTATTTTTATTACTTTAAACATTAAATCACAATTTGAATATATTATTTTTTGTGATTACATGCTTGAACTATATGCTTCAAATATATGAACTATAATATAAACCAAATGTTCCTCTAAAGTTATAGTTTACTCATTGAAGTTAATGTCCTGATTACCAGTTAAGAATACACAAGAGCAGTAAATAATTGAGTTAACTATCTGGAATATTTAGGATATGACTCTTTTCATTAGAATCATTGGGGCAAAAGTGTTTTGATTTCAGATATATTATTTGTATTATTTTCCTCACTGGCACTTTTATTTTATGGTAAACCTCAGAATATTTTTTTTTTGTAAGTATGCATTTTTATTTTATATTTATTCTTTTTATTACCACAAAAATAAGTAAATATTTATTTTTATTAGCACAAAAAACAAGTACGTGAGGTGATGGTTATGTTAATCAGTTTGATTTAAGCATTCCACATTGTATATCAAATCATCACATTGTACCGCATATATGTAGACAGCTAAGATTTTAAGATGCTTTATTTTAAAAGGCCTGGACAGGAAGATTGTCATATGGCATAATTCACAGTCATTCCATGATAAGAGAGATGTAACTTGGGTTACTCAGAAAGGATATTTGCATACTATAGGAAGATGTTCGAGTCTGAAATATGTGATGAAAGAAATAAAACTGAAATTAGCTAGTCAGGAATATTCCTCTAAAATGTTACCGCCACCTCTACAAATGTTAGATATTCAAATATAAAACTCCTTGAGTCCATTAACAATTTATGTAAGGATAAAAATATATGGATACGTAGAAGGAGATCTGATATTCAAGTCCATTGATAGGTGCTTATGAAATAAAGTGACTTTTCAGCATAAAATGTGTACCTCAACTGGGGGAAATGTTTCCCATGACCTTGACTGGAGATTAGGAGGAACTATTGTATTCAATTCCTTCTTTGTTAGCCATGGTGTTGCTTCCTGGAAAGGGCGAAGGACTGTGATGCTCAGGGCACCTGGTTCAAAGAGAGTTATCAGAAGACAATTTCTCCATCAAAATTATTTTGAGAAATTAAATGCTCATTCACTAAATTCAACACACTTTTTGAACTGCCTTCTGCATGAAAGATTAGCAAGACATGGTCATTATGCTTAAGGACCTTACAATCTAACTAGGAAGACAAGGTAATACCTAGATACCTTTCAGACATGGTAATACCTAGAGACTGGATTTAGATCACCTCACCTAGAAGTATTCACTGACACCTCACTGTCCCTCAACAACCATATCCTGGTCCTGTGGGTTCTCCCAATAAAATGCCTTGAGTTCATCTGCATGCTTCCTCCCCTCACTAATATGTGCCTCAGAAAGATCCTGGTTGAGACTGGGCAACAACTGCCTTTTCATCCCCCTTGGACTCTGTGAATGAACCTCCCTCTGCAGGCAGGGTGATGGATAATTTCAATCCATGATTAGAGTTCTTCCTTGACTTTCCATTGCTCATGAAATAAAACACAATTTTCACCATTTCCCCACCCTGTCCTGCTGTGCTTCAGCTACTTTGGCCTTTTCCCATTCTGTTCTCCAATGCTTTATGCTTCCTTCTTTATGCTTTCTTTTCCAACCAAGCTTGCTTTGCTTCTTACCTTAATTAACCCTACCTATCCACAAGCTCTGGCTCAAGTGTCTTCAAGAAGTCTTCTAAGCTACATTAGGTCCCTCTGCTAGATTCTCTCAGAGAACCATGCTCCCAAATTATCTTATCCCAAATTATAACCTCATAGTTATTTATGTGGCTGGATAATTAACACTCACCTCTACCTATGCCTGTTTTAGCTCATCATTGTATTCCTAATTCTTGGCCCAGCCAGCGTTTGGCACATGGTAGCTGCCAAGCAGGTGTTTGTTAAGTGACTGACTAACAAAGTAATTAGAGGTGAATTCTTACTCTCCCACAGTTCCACACATGCACTGTATGGCCAGTTAGAGCTCCCAAATCTATATATTCACAAAGATCAAGGTATATTAACATCACGCACACATGCAGGGATACATGAAAAGATAGAAGGGCACAGAGATATGGGCATGTTCATAAATGCACACAAAATATGCCCTCAAAACAGAGAAAAGATTAAAAAAATACATAAACCTACGGACACATAGGCTTTGCACATAGATGACGTGTAGGTGTTTATCTATATTGAAATACATGTATTATATATATTGATGACTCTTACCTGATGCAATATGTATCTCTAATCTATAGTCATGTACCAATTTCTTTGGAATTGAAAATGCCATAAATGCTCAATGAATATAGCTTATATAACTTATCATAGATTTCAGGTTGGCATTATAACTTACATATCAAATGTACTTGCTTATTATATTCAATCTCATCAAGGCAACATCTTCGAAATGACAAAAATAAACTCACAAGAGATATCGCACTGTTCTTTTTTTTTCCTACTAAAATGAAATGAACTCATAAATGAGAATCTTGGCACATACCTAAACACAGATAAAAATCTGCTCATAGGTAGGAGAGACAGATATAGTCTATATAAGTTAAGGCCCAGATATATCTGGACAAGCACAAAAATTCAGGTAGCTGTGTACATAGGTCATGACTAGGTGGAAAGTAGCGTAGAAATAAGAGTGAAGTGGATGAAGTTGAGAAGATAACACAGGGTGGATTGGACAGTAAGGAGGATGAGAGTTGGGGAAGGGACACCACGCATTCCAGAGAGTTTGGGTTTTTGCCTGGCTGCTCCTGCATCGGCTCTTGAAGAACAAGCGTAGTTGATTCTCCATATGCCAAAGACAGATATTCTTCTATGTCACTGTCTCGAAGAAGTTCCACTCCTGATCCATCAGCATAGATAATGAAAAACCTATTCGAAGAAATAAAAATCCAGTTGAAATATTCAGTTAAAATCCTTTTTGAACTCACAATTTAAAGTAAAAGTCATGGTATTATTATCATTTTACCTGGGGACATGTTCACCATAGATTTGCTGATGATTCTTTTGAAGGTAAATAGATGATAAACTGTCATAGCCCTTAGTATTTACATTTAAATCATCTTCTATTTTTTTTTCAGGTAATATTGTTGATGAACTACCATCAGCCATGACCTAAGGAACAAAGTATATAATCAACTAAGAAAAAAAACAAAACTTCGAGTGCTTACACTTCTTCTGATCCAATTTGAGAAAGCAGGTGATCTTTTGGCGCACTCTGAAAACCAGAGATGCTTATTTGGAAGGTATTGTTCACTAAGTATGGATTGCATAAATAAAAGTAAAAACCAGCACAGGTCTACTTATAAACTACACCTAAAATGGGAAAATAAACTGGAACACACTTGGAATAAAATGTGTGTATGAAACTCAAAATCTTACACCATAAGGATTAGTTCGAGGAGTTGGGAACACGGCGGGATAGGTACTCATGTGATAGTTGTCTTGAAATAGTGAAAGCATTATCTGTGGAAGAGACTTATACTCTAGGATTCTAAGCACAGACATAAGATTCGTGGATAGAATACTCAGGGAAACAGATACAGTATCAATATTAGAAAAAATGCTTTATTTTTTTATCACTGTCCAAATATGGCCGGAGTCTCTCCAGGAAGGAGAGTGGCTCAGACTGAAAAACCACTGAAGACAATGCCCAGGAGAAGTATCAATGCCTGTAAAAATGCTTGGCCTGGAAAACCCAGACATTTCACCCTACTGGGATTTCAGCTAAGTTTCTACTTCAATTTGCTGCAAGTTGAAATTTGTCAGCTTGAACTCATGCTGTGAAGTCTCAGTTACTTAGCAAAGAGAAAATAAGCTGGATCAGGGTTTGTCTGCATACCAAAACAAGTCAGGAGTTCTGTGGTATGACTGCAAATCTAAAAAATAACTCCATGCTCACTAGTCAAAGGACAGAATTCCACTGTTCGGTGAAAGAGAGAAAAAAGGTAATTGCCTAGAGCCTAGATTGGCAAATCTTTTTTTCTCAAGGGCTAGACAGTAAATATTTTTGAGTTTGCGGCCGTATATTCTCTGTTGCAGCTACTCAACTCTGCAGTTGATGCCCCAAAGAAGCCATAGGTGATATGCATGCAAAGGAGTATGGCTGTGTTCCATAAAGACTTTATGTGACAGCACTGAAATGTGAATTTCCTAGGATTTTGACATGTCCTAAAATATTCTTTTTGTGAGTTCAAAAAAGATTTTAACTGAAATCCTTTTGTTTTGTTTTAAAATTGTTTAAAAATATGTACAAAACCATTTTTAGCTCATAGACCCTCTATAAATAAGTGGCCGTGGTTAGCTGATGCCTGGCCTGCAGGTAAAGGGTCAGGGGAGGTGTTGAGAGGCAGAGGCAGAAGGTAGAGCAGCTACCAGCGAACAGCACCTCCCTGGACTTGCAGCCTCCCAACTTCTGCTCCACCTGGTGTTACCACCATGGGCTCTGCCTGCTCCGCAACCTTGCCTGTGGCCTTACGTTTGCTCTGCTTGAACCTGGGCCAGCCCATTCTCACACTATTAGCATTACTTGTAGATGTTTGCTGATGTTGCTTTCTTTCTGTTCTAATTATTGGCTTTAACGTTTGGCTTTAACATTTATACTATGCTATTGGTTGGGCTTGCTGTCCCTATTGAAGTAACCTTAAGAATCCAAGAAAAACTATTGACATGCATTACTGCTTGGCCATGGCATTGGCAGTAAGTGGATAACCAATCCCAAGGCAACTGAAGTCAGAATCTACTTGGAAGCTGTGTAGTGTGAAATCTCTCAAAAACATAACCACAGGCTTTACCTGAAAAGTGTTTCCCTCGGGGTCCAGAACCTCACAGACAACCTCTGAAGTGTGCTTCATGATGTACTTGCTGGCTCTGAGCAGCTCACGCTTCTGGAAAGGGTGGTATATCTCACTGCTTGATTCGTGGCAGTATATAGCGGAACAGTCTCGGTCAATGTAAAGACAGCCTGTGTTTGGAGGTAACACCTGAAAAGGTAACAGAAAGAAAGACATTTTAAAAAATTTCTCATTCATTTTGGAGGACTTGGACAAATCATTTTAGGTAAAAGAATATTCGCAGATCCTAGTCACATGCTGTTTTTCTAGGAAGAAAACATTATCCCAAAGAAGACTCAAGGTTAGGGAAGGACTGCTTGATAAGGAGGCAAAGTGAATAATTAAGACATGATTTTTGGGCGGTGCCTGTCGCTCAAAGGAGTAGGGCGCCGGCCCCATATGGCAGAGGTGGAGGGTTCAGCCCCCGCCAAAAACTATAAAAAAAAAAGACATGATTTCTCCCATGCCCTCATGTTTTATCTGCCCATGTTATTATCTCTCCTAAGTACCTGTCCTGTGCCTTCTTATTTCCATATGCAGCCCTGTTAAAAATGTTTGGGCTCCTTTGTGTTCTTGGAGAAAAAACATCTCCAAAAGGGAAAAAGCTGTGAGACAAAGGCTCTTAGAAGCTTTATTTGTCCTCACTCTTCTGGTGGCTGATACCCTCCTTAAGTAATAGCATTTATGTAATGGGTTCTGGTGCAGATACTCTTTTCTGAAATACAATTCACATGTCATAAATCTATCCTTTAAAAGTGTACATCCAGTAGTTTTTAGTATGTGAAACAACTTGCAAAACCATTATCACTGATTCCAGAACATTTTCATTGCCCCCCCCCCCCAAGAATTCCCGATGCCATGAACTGTGGTTCTGTTCCACCCCTGCCCCTGGGCCTTGGCAAACACTGGCCCACTGTCTCTGTAGTTACCTACTCTGGACGTTTCATATGGAAGCATATGTCATCTGGCCTCTGTGTCTGGCCTCTTCCAGTTAGCACAGTATTTTTGAGATTCATTCATGTTGTAGCATGTATCAGTACTTCATTTGCTTTTATAGATAAATAACATTCCATTGTATGGTTTCACCACATTTTTCTTATGCACTCATGAATTGATACATACCTTTGAGTCTTCACATTTTGCTATTATTAAAAACGTTGCTATTAATGTTGTTTGAGAGAGTTTGTGGGGATGTATATTTTAACGTTTCTTGCCTGCATATCCAAGAATGGAATTCCTGGGTTGTATGAGCACTGTTGTTTACTTTTTGAGGAACTGCCAAACTGTTTTCCAAAGTGACTGCCCTGTTACATGCTCCCATCAGCTATGTAGGAGGGTTTCAGCTTCTTCACAACCTTGTCAACACTTGCAATTTTCTGTCTTTTTGGTCACAGTCAAAAAGTGGGTGTAAAGAGGTATCTTGCTGTGGTTGGAACTGCAGCTTCCTAACAACTCATGATGCTGAAGAATCGTCATGGCTTATCTGCCACATGTATATCTTCTTCAGAGAAATTCAAATCTTTAGGTAATTTCTAAACTGGGTTACTAGTCTTTTTATTGTTGAGTAGTAGGAGTTCTTAATATATCCTATACATGAGACCACTATTAGCTATATGATTAACAAACAATCTTTTATTTTGTAGTTTATCTTTTCACTTTCTTGGTGGTGTCCTTTGAGTCACTAACTTTTTTTTTAATTTTGATAAAGGTTGAGCTTTTCATTTCATATCTAGGAAACCATTGCTTAATCATCTAAGGACATGAAAATTTCTTTCACCTCTCACTGAAAGCACACTTTCCTGGCCCCATAATAATCTACCCTGGGTAAAGAGGGAGAAGGATAACATTATCAGGAGAATAAACTGGCTTCAGCAACTTTCACTGTAATAAGTGTTTGTGAGATCTTTGTCATTTTTAACAGGGCTGTGTACGGAAATAAGAAGGCACAGGACATTTACTTAGGAGAGATAATAACGTGAGCAGATAAAACACGAGGGCACGGGAGAAATCATGTCTTAATTATTCAGGTTGCCTCCTTATCAAGCAATCCTTCCCCAACCTTGAGTCTTCTTTGGGGCAATGTTTTCTTCCTAGAAAAACAGCATGCAACTAGATCTATGAATATTCTTTTACCTAAAATTATTTTTTCAAAGTCCTCCAAAATGAACGAGAAAATATTTAAAATGTCTTTCTTCATCTTCTGGCTTTTCTTTTCTTTTTGGAGACAGTCTCACTCCGTAGCTCTGGGTAGAGTGCTATGGCATTATCTCACAGCAACCTCAAACTCTTGGGCTTAAGCAATTCTCTTGCCTCAACCTCCCATGTAGCTGGGACTATAGGTGCCTGCCATAATGCCCAGCTAGATTTTCTATTTTTAATATAAATGGGATCTTGCTCTTTCTCAGGATGACCTTGAACTCCTGAGCTCAAGTGATCCACTTGCCTCAGACTCCCAAAGTGCTAGCTAAGATTACAGGTGTGACCCACCATACCTGACTCTTCCTCTGGCTTTGAGAATGTGATGATATTATATGTGACATCTTGACTCTTGTGTCCCTTCTCCAGCAAGTGAAAAGGGAAGGCAAGTGATTAAAGGGACTGCAGGCTGGCACTGGTTGGTTGCAGGGAGGTGGGAGAAGTGCTACCATCCTTTCCTTTAACTTCCAAGGACAGAGCTTTGCTGTGCTGGGAGAACTGCCTTACTGGGCCACACAGACCATGTGCTCCCTCCTGTCCTGCTGGGACACTAATTAGAGGAGGAATGACTGAATGTAGGAGGGACAGAGTAGGAGTGAGGATTGGGGTGGCAGGAGGTGAAGCTGGTCTAGGAGACACAAGCCAGATCGCCCAAGCGATCTGTGCCTTGCACTTGAGTGATCCTCAACAGAAGCATTTAAATTTGTAACCTTGATACAAAACTTTGTACAATAAACAGGGAAATTTTCTTTTTTTTTTTTAGGAATGGTCTATAAAAAGAAGATGAATCCAGAGTTTGAGAAGTATATTCTAAGATCAGGTAACAAAAGAAAGTGAAAGCAATCTGAGTACATGGCAGCCATGTTCACTGACCCAGAGGCGTGAGTTTTCTTAGCCTAGTGGACACTTGCCTTTGACACTTCGTATTTTCCTCCTACACCTACCTGGTATGTTCCCCGTGGCTTTGCAATAACAGATGTTCCATCCCCTAAGGTGGCACAGCAGCTGCTGTCCTCGCAGTTGGTGATGACAGTGGCATAGTGTATGTTTTCTATCCGCATACACTTTACCTGCCTGGTGACAGTGCGAGGGCCTTTGGCTACAAGTGAACACAGGGTAGAGATCTGACAGGATGCACACATTGGGAAATAGACCCCAGCCGCCTGATTGCACAGACTCCCCACCGGAAGGAGCAGCCACGTGCGGGGATCCCCACAGGGTTGGACTGCGGCCTGCTCTCCTTGTCAACTCAGAATAATTCTTCCAGAAAAAATATTCTTTCTTAGTGTACTGTCTTGTTCTCACTATTTTTTTATTTAGAAAAATTGAAAACATTTTATTTTTCAATTTGAAAAATTGAAAAGCATAAAACATTATTTAACCACTCACTTATTCACTAGTCAAAATTTGTTTGTTACTATTTTGCCATATTTGTTTTAATATTTTTAATATGTATGTAAGAGAAAAATTACAGATCAAGTTGAAGTTTCTTATTTTTATTTACCTCTTGCAATCCATTTTTATGGATATATGTATCAAGCAAAATATATAATATTTGTGTGCTTTATATTTATATAAATTGCATATTATTTTATGTTATTATATAATTATGGTATTTGATCATTCCATTTTATATCTGCTTTTTTTCATTTAACAATGTTTCAAGACCTTACCCATCTTTACATATATGTGTGTCTAGATATATATTTATATGTGTGCATGATTCCTTTCAACCATTATATAGTATTTATTTGTAGGGATATACCATATTTTACTTTTCTGTTCTGCCGTTGATGGACATCTATGTTTTTTCAACATTTCAATATTATACTCAGCATTATGAATAGCATCCCTTTACCTGTCTCTTTGTGCAAATGTGTAAGAGTGTATCTCTCGCTGTATAAGCAAAAATAAAGGGAGTACATCATAATATGATATACATGATTTTGGGGGGATGGGAGATGCAGGTGGAAGGGTAAAAAATTATAATTATGTGAGATGAGTAAGTTTAGGGATCTAATATATAACATGAAGACTACAGTCCATATAATATTATAGAAATGAAAACTTTCCATGAGTGTAGATCTTAAGGAACTATGTGAGGTGATGGACTTGTTAATTTACTTGACTTTAGAGTCAATGCATATTATTTATATGAATATTAAAGCATCATGTGGCATACTTTAAATATGTATAATAAAGAAAACTTTGGCATGAACGAAAAAGGAGTCAGGGAATCATTTATCTTTAAAATATTTAAAAATATTGTGTGAATTTTGGTTAGAAAGAGTGCTTGGCTTTGAGATTCTTTGAGCGGGTCAGAAGCTGTAGCTTCCTTTTCTCTTATGCCACTTTTCTAATCGTGAGAGACACGCTCAGACTGGAGGAAAAACCTGAGTTTACCCACTTGTGCAAATTAGGTGCCTTGAAGGTCAAAGGAAATAAGTCTGGGAGCTAATATCCAGGACAGATGAATCATGATTATTAGATTTTAGGTACCACTACTCAGGACCATAAATTTTTTGTGATAAAAATGAGAAAGACTATTACTATCCAGGAGCCAACTAGAACTGCTGTCAGTCTCATCTCTGTTAGGGACAAAGATCATAACGAAAAGTCCCAATGCATTCCCCCACTCAGTGCAGCATTATTAACAATAGCCAAGATGTGGACTCAATCTAAGCGTCCTTCAGTGGAAGAATGGATAAAGAAAGTGTGGCACGTATATGCAGCACAGCATTATTCAGCCTTGAAAAGGAAGGAGAGCCTGTCATTTACAACAGTATGGATTAGCCTGGAAGACATTATGGTAACTGAGAAAAGCCAAGCACACAAAGACAAATACTGCACGGTCTCACTCATGTGGGACCTACAAACATTGAATTCATAGATGTAGGGAGTAGAATGGTGGCTGCCAGGGGCTACTGGGGCAGTGGGGGGTAGAGGACAGATGTTGGTCAAAGGGCAAAAAATATCCATTGGGGAAGAGGGATAAATCCAAGAGATCTATTGCACAACATAGTGACTATAATAAATAACTATACGTTGTATTCTGAAAATCACCAAGAGAATAGATTTTGAGCATTCTCCCCAGGAAAAATAATAATATGCTGCTTAGCTTAACTGAGTCATTCCACAAAACTTCATCATGACAAATATATGTAACATTTATTTATCCATTAAAAAATTAAATTAAAAAAGTTCAACAGCAAGTTGCTGATAATAATATTAAAAGTTTCTTATAGGTCCTGCTTTGGGCTACATGACCATTGTGTGGTTGGCTGACTTCGTTAAAAAATTATTCTCCTAAAAAAAATTATTCTTCTCATGTGTGCGTTTAGCAATCAGTTACTTGAA
Source organism: Loris lydekkerianus (assembly GCA_963574355.1). Taxonomy (NCBI): domain Eukaryota; kingdom Metazoa; phylum Chordata; class Mammalia; order Primates; family Lorisidae; genus Loris; species Loris lydekkerianus. Next base: position 16,526 of record CAUYPK010053961.1, on the reverse strand, counting down.
GCATAAAACTTACTTGTTTTTTGATCATCTGGGGGAATAATATGATCTTCATAAACCTGATAAAAGGTTGTGATTCTGGTGCCGTCAGCGTGGTCCACTATGCGAGTGCCATCTGCCTTTTCAATGATAACCACTTTGTCTTCTCGAGTGGTCATGACCTGAACGTGCAAAGGCGGAGGAAATCAGTGCGGCAGGGGTTAATCCCAGGAATGCTCATTTTTATACCCACTGAACACAAAGAGGGCACCATCAAAATCCTGGTTACTGCTTTACAAATGAAAGTTTTATCCCATCTGCTCGATCTAACCTTTACAACCACCCTGGCAGGCAGGCAGTGGGACCCTCATTTTATACATGAAGAAATTTCGGCTTAGAGAAGAAATTTGCTTAAAGTTATTCAACAAATAAAGGCATATTTGTGAATGAAGAGTTAACATGTGGGCTTGGTTGACCCAGAACATGACCAGAGGCCCTGTTTGCCTGGAAACTGGGACACTAAGTTGTGATGGATGTGGGTTGTTGTGGCTGACGCGTGTGCTCTGCAACTGACCTGGATGAGCTGAGCTGCAAGGGGGCTTGCAGGTATCAGGCATCATGTTATCAGAACTGCACTTGAGGATTTGTGGGAGACAAGAGGGCTCAGCTTCTCTGTGTCAAGCTGATCCACAGATGCATGTGCTCCTGTGCCATCCATGCCTACGTGAGGGGCACAACCCAGCTGTGCACACAGGTTGCTGCTGGGCCCCTCAGTTGGCTGAGGCTGCTGCACTGATCATGCTGTATTCCTGTCTTCTGTGCTTCCCTAAAGCTCAGTAAATGTACTGGTAGATGAAAGTCTATTGTGTTCTGTTATTTTTAACCTGAAATCCCTTTCACGCAGGTAGAGAGTATGAGTCTGAGAAACAGATAGATGGTCCAAGAAGAAAGACAGCTGTGTCACCCAAGACAGAAAGATGAAGTGTGGCCACTTCGTCAGCCCAGCATGTTCCAGGTCTATTTCAGTGCAATCCAAATGAACACAAATGTATACAGTGCTGACTGTGTGTTGTGTACAGTGGCAGGTGATAGAGGTGCAGTGCTGACCAAAGTTAAGTTTAATTCCCGTTCTCTGGGGGTGACAGACCAGAAGGAGAAGAGTTATTAAAGAAGTTCCTGAAGGGAGTGTTGGAGGGGTCGCTGGTGTCTCTAGTGAGGGTTCTGGCCTGTCTGACTTCCTGCCTGAGGAATTGATACTGAGATCAAACTTGGTGTGTTGGTGCAGAGTTGCAACGTGAGTGAAGCATAGCTTCAGAAGGGACGCCGGGGAGGAGAAAGTGGGGGAGACGAGCTAGAAGGTGGGGGGCAAAGTGGGGGAGGGCTGTAAGACATGTTAAGAATTTCAGCCATTGTGCCAAGGGGCCAAAACATTGCCAAAGAGTTTTAAATATATGAATTACAGTGGGAATCACACAGACACTCAGCTAGTCCTGGCAAAGAAGTCCTTTCTTCACCCTGAAAAGACAGTCAGTCCCTTGTCTGCTGTAGCCAAGTCACTGATGAGCTGCTACGAACTGAATGTTTGAGTCTGTTCAAAATTTCTATGTTGAAATCCTAACCCCCAAGATGATGGTGTTGGAAGATGTGGCCTTTGGGGGGTCATTAGGTCATAAGGGAGGAAGTCATGAATAGAATTAGTATCTTTTTAGAAGACCTCCCAAGAGCTTCCACATTCTCTTTTCCATGTGAGGACAACGTGAGAACCTGGCAGTCTGGAACCTGGAAGAGGGTACTGCCCAGATGGGACGACACTGGCACCCCAATGTGGGGTTTCCACCCTCCAGAGCTGGGAGAAATACATCTCTGTTTGTAGCCAGGCTAAGGGACTTTGTTATAGCCACATGAACAGACAAAGGAATTAGTGAAGCTTTAAAATCCAAGCGGTGTGCATGTGTTTGTGTTGATGCACACAGAGGAATACAGCCAGTTCCCCCTTCAGCAAAGGACCTGCTTCGCGCTGTGAAGTGCGCAGTTAGACACCAGCTCCCAGCTTTCAGCTCTTTTAGTGTCTGACTCAGCTCCACAAAGTTGCTTAGGGGAAGCCACTTGCATCCTTCCCTAGTAGCTGCATCTAAATTTATTAGAATTTAAAACTTCTACCAGACTTGGGACAATGGTGCAGGCAGACTTGCTTCTGAGCTCCCAAGTGGTTGACTGTGACTTTGCAGCCCCGCAGTTCAGCTCCCCCCTCCCTGCGCATTCCTGACTGCTGCTCACCTTCCTTTCCCAGCTGGTGTGCCCAATAAAGATCCTGCACTCCAACCTCCACCTCAGCATTTGTTTCTGCAGAGCCCAACCTGCAACTGTGTGTATATTTTAATTGCTAACATTTTCTAAACTTGGATAAACTGCCTTATAGGAACAGGATGTTTCACTGAAGAGTCTGTGTGGATGTGAGAATGGGTTTGTGAGCTGTTTTTTTGACTCAAATAGTCTAAGGCTATTGTGAACAGGGGATAATTACCTTCTTACCTCTTTAAGGCAGGACGGAATCACTATTTAAGAGAGAAATGTAGGCTGATCATTACAGGGTGTTCCCAAAGTCACTAGACTCAAGGAAAATGGGAAATTGTAGCTAAAAGTACCTCTGTTTAAATATTAGAGGTGACTTTGGGATACCCTGTATTTTAGGTTCTTATCATTGTCTCTTCCAGGAATGCACGCTGAGAAATACTGCTGTTTGAGGTGGTGGTTGAGAGTGTGAGCTCTGGAGTTCAGGTGCCTGAGCTCAGATCCTGGCTCCACAGGTGTCAGGGGGCCTTAGGGAAGCTGTGCAGCTCTTGCCTGCAAAATGGGGCCGACACTAGTATCTTCTTGTAGTTCCTGAGGATTAAATGAGAAGGCCATGGTAAAGTGTTTCCCACTTTGTTGATCATCAAGTTAGGAACTATTAATACTAGTTCTTTATCTAGCCGAGATATTTACATATTATTATTTAGAATTATTCAGACAGGCTCAGAAGTGGTGGCTCACGCCTATAATCCCAGTACTACGGGAGGCTGAGATGGGTAGATTACTTGAGCTCAGGTGTTTGAACAAGAGTGAGACCCTATCTCTACTAAAAATAGAAAAACTAGCTGGGCATTGTGGTGGGCACTTGTAGTCCCAGCCACTCAGGAGGCTGAGGCAAGAGGCTTCCTGGAGCATAGGAGTCTGAAGTTGCTGTTAGCTGTGATGCCATGGGGTGACAGAATGAGACTTGGTCTCAAAAACAAACAAACAAACAAACAAAAATACAAACAACAACAACAAAAAAGAATTATTCAGACATGTCCTAACACTACTGGTCACCACAGGGTGACATAATAGTTGTTATTCTTAGTGGTGGTGATAAATAGTAACAAGAATGTTTCTCAACCCCCAGTGGTACCAGGTCTGGCATTAATTATCTCCAGCTTATGAGTAAGGAAACCTTCATTAGAAACTTATCCAAAGTCATGTATCCAGGAGGAGCTGTGGCTGAGGCTCAACCCAGATTTGCCTCACCACAAGGGCTGTGCTCACTCCTTTAAAATGTGATACTTCATGTCAGGGGTTGTAAAGAAAACACATCCATTTTCAATTTTGTTTCATACAATCATGTCAGTTTCTTGGCCCTATGGGTATAACTAGTAAGCATGTGGGGTCTGGAATGCAAATTGGGGTCCACATCCTGACCATACCATTTATTGTGTGATCTTGGGCAAATTAATTAACCTCTCTGTAGCTTAGTTGCCTCATCTATAAAAGGGAAACAATAATAGTTGGCTGTGAGAACTGAAGGAGTTTGTATGTAGGAAGTGCAGCGAACAGGGCCTGGCACACAGTGAATGCTCAGTAAATATCATCGTTATTATTGCTATTATTGTTAGGCTTTTAGTGGGGGTGCATGCTTTAATTCACACTTCAGTCCAGGCTCTTAGATGGGGGTGCATGCTTTTTAAATGATGGCAGGAATTAATATGGGAAACTAAAAAAGTGTTAATCAAATTTTCTTATTAAGCCAAACAATAAATCTCATGGGATGAATGAAAAGAAGTTATTTGAAGTAATTAAAACAAATAATAAACAACAAATAAACAAAAATTCTCATCTTTCTTAGATGATATGCATTTTAAGTCTTATAGAGAAGACAACTAGCAAACCGAGTAAGAGATTATGAAATTGTTGCTGAAGTAGGCTGAAGGTGCAAGGAAAAGATTTGGTTGGAGAACAGATCTCATCTCCCTGGCAGGCAGGCACTTTTTCTTTTTACCAGCAGCATGTGGTTGTAAACAGGGGTAAAAGTCCAGAAACCAGAGATGAAGAAATGCTTCATTTTGTTTAGATTTAGAGGGTCCTAAAAGCTCCACATAGGATTTTAGAGGAATAGCTGCAGAAAGGGAGAAGCCTACTTAGTCACCAACCACAGGCTCTGATCCTGGCTCCAGCACTCTCTGGCTGTGTTCTCCTGACCACAGTACTCAACTTGCTGAGGCTCCATTTCCTCATCTGTGTGATGATGTACACTGGCGTGAGGACCGAATGAGATTTAGGTCATAAAGCCATCTAAGAAGCCTGGCATATAGAAGGTGCTATTGTTCAACGCAGGAGTTTAAGTTTTATATCGTAAACAAAACCATTTTTTTTTCTGTATCGCTAATTTGTCACTTATTGCTATGCTATAAAATAAATTCTTTTGTACAGTTGCTCTGTGGTGTTGAATTCTTGAGTTACTTGATATGAACATGTGTTACCTTCCTAAATATACCAGAAGTTTCTCAAAATCAAGGATCATGGACAAATTTCTATCCCTGACTGTAGATGGAATAGGGCATAACCTCCCACTTCAGAAGAGAAGACACACAGACAGATACATTCAACATAAAGAAGCACATGGTCTCCTTGGATGTATCATTAAGGATGATATGTGCTTTCTTAATGATTCAGCTCTTAAAAGTGGTCTAGAGACCTCCTTTCATTTCAAAAATTAGCAATTCATTCTGAACAAGTTGTCCCACCTCCCCATAAAAAAAATTAAGTATTTTGTGATATTCCATGTTGGTCAAATAAACCACATAATATTTTTAGTTTTGGGGAGGCAGACTCATTCATCCATCCATCTATACATTACTCAACAAACATTCATTAGATATTTATTGTTTGCGAGGCTCCTTCTACATGTTGCTTCAGAATTCCAAGGATTTAGAAAAAATTTCAATATATAACAGTTTACCATACCGTTCCATTGACAGGATCTGTGGCCTGAAAGGATAAAAACGGGGCCAAGCCTGCTATTCTTTCTACTCCTTTGGTGCCAAGCCGATTTCCTTTAGGTGTAGTTGTGAACCAGGTGCCTATGTGAACATCCACAGGCGTGTGGACTATCTCTGGTGGAGGCTCATGAATTTCGCTCTTATGTGCCCCTGTTGACTGATTTTTGTGACCTTTTCCTGTGAAGTTCAAATAAAATTAAATACAACATTATAACCAGTCTACCAGTTATATCTAGCATTCATTAAGTTTTGGGATAATAAACTACCTCAGACACCGTGGTGTGGACAGTCTAAGGCTATTCATCTAATCCATTATTTCTTAACATGGAAACAATCAGGTTGTATGTATCTTAGTTGTGACCTCTGGACCTTGGCTGGATTCCCACCACCTTCCCCTGGCATGCCCACACCTAGACAGTTCACCAGCTGTGCCATAAAAGCTGTAGCTGGTCGATTTCTGCATTCTTCTAAGTCTTGATTTTATTTCCTTATATCCCAGATTTTGGGTTTTCTGCTTTTTAAACACTACCTTTTCTCCCATAAAGAGGTCAAACCTTCACACTCTTTCTTTGGACTGATTGGACTCCAGCATTTATTAGACTTATTCTTGATTCCCCTGATTTTGTCATGTTGTCAGTCATAACAGGAAACATCTTTCTTTGACCTTGGATCCAAGAAACCTTGCCAGCAGGCATAACCTCTAGTACTTTGAGTTTCCAGATTCAAACCATGAAATGTGCATTAGGGCATGAATCTTACCTTAAATAATGATGACTCAACTAATGAGAAGAACAAAAGAAGAATTGTGCATCAATTTAAGCCTTTCCATTGCTCTAAGATATATTTTTTACCTATGTACACATGTAAAATATTGGCAGAGTGAAAATGGTGTCACTTGCAGAATGGGTAGAGAGATGATTTTCTAAAAATGCTAGAAATTACTTTTGGAATTATCTTTTCTTCTACTTTCTTCCTTTTCCCCCTCTCCCTCTGTCTCTTGTCCTTCTTTTCTTGTTTGTTTGTTTGTTTGTTTATTTATTTGAAAGAAGCGAGCTATGGAAAGGGCTTACCAGCATAGGGGGACAACAAGATATAGCACAGGGTGAGGAATATAATGAAATGTACAGACAAATACTGGCAGGCCAATGTGACCAGAGAATAAATTTCAAGCATATTTTGGCTGAGAGAAGAGCCTGTAGAAGTAGATAGTTATTCAACTGAGTGGCATTTGCAGTATGTGAAAGGCCTTGGAATTTTTTCTCATAGGTGATATTTAGTAATTAAAGAGTTTTAAGAGGGATGGTGAGATGGTCAGAGGATGAGTTAGATATTTTTGGCCAGAATATGCACAACTGATATTAATAAAATCAGGAAGAACAGTTACGAAGTTTCAGAGTACTTGAGATCAGAGATTGTATTAAGATAAACAAGGGTAATTTTGGTATAGATGTAGACGAGGAGACAAATTTACACATAGAAAGCGGAGGATGAGTATGGAAGGCAGAAAAATAAGAGGAAGAAGGCATCACATGCAGATTCTGAAATACTAACTGCTATCTTCCATTATTACATGTATCAGTAAATACAATAAAGGCAACTGGTCAAGGATCAGCCCAAAGGCAAGAGGAATAAATCAACAATATCACAGACTATGTACCAAGAATTCCACAGAAAATAACTAAACTTAATGCAAACATCTCTTAATCAATCTTCTTGAAAGTGTCTATGAGCTAGCAAGTATACACAAGATCAACACAAGCTAAGGACTAAGCTAAGGACTAAAATTGGGTGATTTTTGAGTACTTGTGGGATGTAGAGAGAAATGAAAGCTAGAGCCTACTCAAGCTGGAAAGGGAGTTTAATATGAGAGCTCTTTCAGCCTGTCATAGTAGCTCATACTTGTAATCCTAGCACTCTGAGAGGCTGAGGCATCAGCTCAGGAGTTTAAGACCAGCCTGAGCAAGAGTTAGACCCCATCCCTACTAAAAATAGAACAATTAGCTGGGTGTTGTGGTAGATACCTTTAGTCCGAGCTAATTGGGAGGCTGAGGTAGGAGGGTCACTTGAACCCAGGAGTTTGAGCTTTCTGTCTCTATGTATATATACACACATATATAAATACGTATACATATGTAATATGTATTATCTATCTATCTATATGTATTATGAGCCCTCCAAAAAATCTGTGACCCCAAAGGGCTACCTCCTTTGAGAAAGGGTGAATTATTGACTAAAATAAACTATGCCTTTTCCTACTCTACCCTAAGATAGTTAGAAAAGTTTCCTGTGTTAAACTTGGTGCTAAGCAAAGAGGGCAAAAAAGTACTTTGAGATTGAATCACCATGAGCAGATTCTTTTATAGCTTTGAAACAGAAATTCACAGCACTTGAGTGGCACCACTAGAAATTCCATTAATAATTTGACATGATTAAAGACTAGTGTTTCCTCTACCATCTGCTAAAATCCTTTCTGAAACCAAAATACCTTCTAAAGAAATGTACCTTTATACCAGCCCCAACAATTTAGAGTCAAAGTATTAAGAAAAAGTAATAATCATCTCATAGCCATAAAGTACCAAAGACAAAATGCACCAAAGCTTTTCAATCAAGGGAGAGCCAGAAGAAACAAGAAAGAGTGGAATTAGACCTACTGTACTTTAGATACTGGGATTATAAGACACAGAATACAAAATGTATACTCAGCATAATTCCAGAAGTAAAAAAGGGCAAAAAACTTAAATAAGGAGAAGGCAAATTGAAAAAACAAAGAGAAGTATTAGACATAAAAAAAAGTAATAATGAAATTTAAAAAATAACGTTCAGGTTAACAAGAGATGAGACACTGTTTAAAAGAGAACTGAAAGATAGACCAAAATGATTGTTTAAAGTGAAGCTCAGAGAGCCAAAGCAATATATGAAAGAGAGGATAAAATATCCATAAGATATGTTTCACGGGAGTTACAGAAGAGGAGAAAGAAGTGGCTCAGAAACAATATTTGAAGATGTAATTATTGAGAAATTTCCAGAATGAATAAAAGATAGTAATCTACAAATTCAAGAAGCCCAATGTATAAGTAAAAAGAAAAAGAAACCCATATTCAGTCAAATCACACTGAAATTGTAATAAAAAAAAATCACAGAGGTTATTTTAAAGGTACTAAGACTATCTTCAGAATAACAACAATTAGACTGATGCCAACTTTTCAACAGCAACATTGGAAGCTAGAAGAGCACAAAGGATTATTTTTCAATGTATGGGATAAAATACCTATCAATATAGAATTCTAAACCCAGTAAAATTATCTTTCAAGAATAAGAACAAAGTAAAGACATTTTTAGAAAATATCAGTTATATAATAAAGGGACTAGAATGTATAAAGATAAAAAATTTACAAATAGAATTTAAAAAATATCCATTTATGTGCTGCTTATAAGAAACATTTAAATATAAACCACAGAAAATGAAATTAAAGTATGGAAAAAAGTTATACTGGTAAAGTATTAAACAATGGCTTATATAGCTATAATCATAAAGCAAAATAGACATTAGAGCAAAAAAGAAATCCTAGAATAAAAAGTCATTGTGTAATATTGAAAGGATAAATTTACCATAAAGATATAATAATTCAAGGTTATATCTAAAATCATATCCTCAAAGTACATGAAGAAAAATCTGACATAAATATAAAAAAACAAATTTATTTCACAAATAAATAAATAAAGTTTAAATTATAAGGAGCAAAAATGAAGTTACTATTCTATCCTTTTAGGAAATTTGAACATACGTCTACTGAGTAAACTAATACAGTAGATTAAACACATCTATAAGGATATGGAATAGGCATTGGCAAATTTTGGCCTGTGGGAAATAAGGCCTGCTGGCTATTTTGCATAGTCTGTGAAGTAATACTTCCTCTACAGTTTCTAAATAGCTTAAAAAATCAAAAGAAGATTAATATTTTATGACATATGAAAATCATAAGAAATTCAGATTTTAGTGTACATAAAGACTTACTGAAAATCAACAGAGATTTAGGCTTAATTATGCATTGTCTGTGTCTACTTTTATGTCCTAAGGCAGAGGTAAGCAGTTGTGGTAGAGACCATAAGGCCCAGCAAAATCTAAAATATTTACTATGCTGCCTTTTACTATACTTTGCTGAACTCCGATAGAGATTTGAACAATGTGACTGAACAAGTGTCACATAAAAAATTTAAAGGAGGGCGGTGCCTGTGGCTCAACAGAGTAGGGCGAGTAGGGCGCTGGCCCATATGCCGGAGGTGGCGGGTTCAAACTCAGCCCCGGCCAAAAACTGAAAAAAAAAAAAAAAAAAAAAAAAAAAATTTAAAGGAAAACTGTATCAAATAAAAACAAGGTATGTGCTCCATTCAAGTACAGAACTTTAAAAAAACTTGACCATATATGAGGTTATAAATCACGTTTCAACAAATTTTTGAACAAATTAGTTAAAAAACTATTAAAAAAATCAATTATAAACACAAACTAGAAACTCTTCATAGGTTTGAAATCTAGGAACATGTTTAAACAATTCAAAGGTCAAAGAAAAAGTTATAAGGGAAATTAGATAACATTTAAAATTGAAAAATAATAAAAATAACTAAATCTTCCTTGTAAAATGTGAGAAGCACTTCTGGAACAGCAAGTAAGAACAAGAGAAAATCCGCTCCTCCAGTAAAACCATGAGGACATTGAAAAAAAAGTAGCAAAATAAATTATTTCAGAATTTTGAAAATTTTCCAAAGAATTGCAACAATCTGAGGAACCATTTAAGAAAAATGGCTGAAGCTCACAGTAAGAAGAGCTTCTTTATGGTGTGATAAGTTAAGAAAAAATTCTAATGAAATATTATCTATGAAATGTTATTCCATGATGAAATTATTCTGTGATAAAAAGAAATGGGCTAGTAAGCCACAAAAAAGATAAGAGGGAATATTCAGTGTACAGGGTGTCCATAAAGTTTGTGTGCAATTTAAATGAACTTTATGGACACCCTGTATATTACTAAATGAAAGACAGTGTTCTAAAAAGGCCACACATACTGTATGCTTCTAACTACATGATGTTCTGGGAAAGGCAGAGCAACAGAGACTGTAAGGAGGTCAGTGGTGTCACAAGTCCAGGGAGGGAAGGGTGTGTGTGGTTCAGGATGAGGGAGGAGAAGGGTGAATAGGTGAAGTACAAGCATTTTTAGGGTAGTGAACTTACCCTGTATGATACATGAGATAGTGTAGATTCATGATACTATGCATTTGTTAAAACTCACATAATGTACACTAAGAGTTGTACAACGATGGGCTGTAGTTAATAACAGTGTGTCATGATTGGTTTGATGATGGTAACAAGTGTCCCACAGCAAAGCAAGATGTTGATAATAGGGGAAACCATGAGTGGGGAATAGTTGGAATACATAGGAACTTTCTACAGATGAGACAGTGTAGGGGAACGCTCTGTACTTTCCACTCAATTTTTAATGTAAACCTAAACTTCTCTAAAAATAGTCTGTTAATTTTTTAAAAAGTGTATCATCTTAGAAGAAAGAGCTATGAAGGAATCTGGGACACTGCTTGGCACCCGTAGGTCAGTGGTTAGGCACTAGCCACATACACTGAGGCTAGTGGGTTCGAATCTGGCCCAGGGCCGGCTACACAACAATGACAACAGCAAAAAAAAAAAAATAGCCGGGCGTTTTGGTGGGCACCTGTAGTCCCAGCTACTTGGGAGGCTGAGGCAAGCAAATCGCTTAAGCCCAAGAGTTTGAGGTTGCTGTGAGCTGTGACACTATGGCACTCTACTGAGGGCGATGACAATACAGTGAGACTCTGTCTCAAAAAAAAAAAAGAAAAAAGAAATCCGGGACACACCTGAGAATCCTCTGAAATCAGGCCAGGGTCTTAGAGAAGTGGGTACACAGACCAGTCTCACATCACATCCAACAAAGGTGGGAACCTCTGAGCAGAAGTGAAGAAAGCTACAGGGGCTCTTTCATTTACTTCTCCAACCAGGCACCTTTACCACTAACAAAGGAAATTCTGTTTTACTAAATTTTGAGTAAGCAGAAAAGGAATTCAGTTTGCCTCCATAGAAAATTACCAGAAACTATGGAGATGTGTGTGAAATTGGAAAAAATAAAGATTACTAAAGATTACATATTGGTTTCAGGTCATTAAAGGCCAATGAACAATTAAGAAAGATTTATAAGGCATGAGAGGTAATATAATTTAGGGAGTCGAGGCTCAAATCCCACCTCTACTACTTGCTAGCTGTAAGACCTCAAGAAAGTTACTTCTCTGTGTGCCATTTTCCTAATCTGTAAATTGGAGATTATTAAAATATGAACTTCACAGAGGATTAGCGGATTTAATATTTAAAATATTCAGAATTGTTCCTGATACACAAATCCACATCCCTTATATATGAAGATCTCTTGCAAATTAATGTGATAATGATAACCTCCATAATAGTAAACTAATGAAAGGCATAATGGAAAATTATAAAATATAATCATCTTCAGTAAACATCTTCAGATATTTAACTTCACCAGTAAGCAAAGAAATGCAAATTAACATAATAATAAGATACACTCATTGTTTACCAAATTGAACAAGATTAAAAGAATGACAGGGCTGCGCCAGCCCCATATGCCGGAGGCGGCGGGTTCAAACCCAGCCCTGGCCAGAAACTGGAAAAAAAAAAAAAAAAAAAAAGAATGACAAAAAGTTTTGGTGAGGGTATGAGGAAGGAGACGTTTTCATGCTGTGCCAGTGGTAGGGAAATCGTAACTACCTCTCAGGACAGTGTTCTGGTCATTTAGATCATGACACCCATTGTTCATTGGTCTCTGTCATCTACCCTCTCTTTTCCCTATTAATAGTAGTGAAAGATGCCAAAAATACCAGATAACTGTTTCCCCGGTCTTAGTCACCAGCTAGGTCTAATCAATGAGATAATTAGGTCTGCTGGGGAATAAAGGAAATATTTTCCTCCCCAGTAAAAAGAGACACTTGAAAGAAAGCTGTCGTCTTTGCCCTCCTGCCTTTCTGCTATATGAGGAGAAGCCTGGAGCTCATATACCTTGAAAAGGTCAAGAGAATCACAGAGGTGTCTGCTCAGAATTTTGACCTCATTGATCTGCTCAAACAGCACTAAAAGAGCAGATATTACAGCTGACCTTATGTAGGAATATATAATGACATAGGAAAATATTCATTATCTATTACTGAGAGAAAAAAAAGTTTATGAAACAGTATGTAATTCTGTGAGTGCAATGAAAATTCATTTGTATGTGTATGAATACAACTGAATATAGTCATAGGAAAGGTAAAAGGTAGAACGATAATGATATTGAATATGTATTAAGCACTTGAAGACTCTTTATTAAATCCATTATAATTCTAGTGGCTTCGATTGTTACCTTTCTTTGGGATGGCATTCTCAGATGGTGCTGTTTCTGATTTTTGCTGAGAAATTGAGTCCGTCAAGTCTCCACTATAAGGACTTGCTGAGGGTTCAGGAGGAGGATATGTAAGACGTGAATTGGGACTACTGCTCACAGCACCATCTGCAAAGAGAATCTGAAGGAAAAACAAAAGTTTCCAGCATTCTCAGGAACAAGGAGGATGTTGGTTAATAGTATATTCTATGTGTCAAGCTGAAATAGCTTCAAAATAATCCAAAGAAGAAATGCTATCTGCAGACCCCCAGACATAACATCACAAAGCATATTACAGAACAGCAGTTTGGGAGATCACGCCCAATAGCTTCATCACCAGCACAATAATATTTTTTAATATTTTATGTTTACCTTCTGTTTTGTTTATTTTCTTTTTGTTTCCTGTCTTTTCTTAGATTGGTTTGAATATTATTTTTTCCCTTTATTCCCTTTATTTTTTCCCATTCTTCATCCTTCTCCTGTGCAATTGGGAAATTATACACTTTATTTCAAATTTTCCAATGACTACAATTAAAATTTTATCACATGTTGAAATGTGTAATTTCTGTTAATATCAACCTAATGTGTATAGGGTCTCTGGGTTCCATAGATAACATCTTTCCAGTATTAGTGTTTATACACTCCCGATCAACATGACAATGACCATCATCAGTTTGCTAATGACCAATCAAATGTTTTTCTGGGTCTAATTCTAAGTAACTTGTTTCCTTAGGGAAGCTTTTGGGATTGTTTATTACATAGTCTTAAAATCACACAAAGGCATATTTAGATGATATTTTAAAGATACTTGGTATCAGTTCTGATTTAGGACGTGGTTGCCCTGTTTAATCTGAACTTTGTTTTTTAACTCTGGGAAAATTTCTTATATTATGTCTTTGATTATTTCCCCCCTCATTCTTACTATGGAAGAATTCTATTATATAGATTCCTTTTCTATGTCTCTTAATTTCTCTCTCATTCATAATCCACTCTCTCTCACCCCTTGATCTTTCAAAATTATTTTTAGCTTCTAAGAAGTCTTGAATTTTTTCCCTTAGAAACTTAAAAAAAATTTTTTTATTATATTTTATAGACTGTTAACCTCTCAAGTCTCTGCTTGTATTACTTTTACTCACTTTTAATTTTTTAAGTATTTATTTTTATTTTTACGTGCTAGGTCTTTAACGTTGTGAATTGTGCTCTATATTCATGGGGTGAATTGTGCTCTGTATTCATGGGGTTGATTTGGCTCCAGGATTGATGATTCTTAGATGATGGTCCTATTTCTCACTGAGAATCCCTCTTCACTTCTTGGTGGTGCAGTGTCTGGTTGTAGGAGCTTCTCTTCTGCGATCACCGGGAGGGATGGACCAAGGCATTCAGCTTCTGGTTTTTTATGATTTCTGGTCCACATCCCCAGAGACTAATTAGTTATTTGGGGAATTACCCACATGATTCTGATTTTCTGAGCCTAGAGCTTCATCTGCAAAATGTCTGTATTAGGACTCCCATTTTGACTTTCAATTTTGCTGCAAGTTTTTCTCTTGTATACATTTCAAATGTTGCTTTTGTTTTTCCATCAGTCTAAGCCCATCTGACTTGCAATTTTTAGGAATCTCAAAATATTATAATCTGTTATTGATGATATTTTTGTTGTCTTCCAGTATAATTATGAATTTATTATTTGACTATATTTTTTTCTATATTTTTAAAATTCATTGAGAAGGAGAGGAGGAAAACATTGTATTTGATCTGTAATCTTAGATCACACACAGAAATGATGAGTTTATTTGTATCCTGTTTATCATAGGTGGTGTTTTTTCCTGGAATTATATTATTATTCATCTGTCATTTTAAATTTTACACTTCTTCACTGGTCATCTTTTTTTCAAGTGAGCTGCTCCTCTTCCCTGCTACCTCTGTGACAATACTGTTCGTTACCCATAGCCTAGTTGTCTTTTACTTCAGAGTAATTTATCTAATACGCTCTTTTACCTGTGTGGATCCATCCAACATATATTTGACAACAGTGCCTTGGCTGGTGATGACCCTGGAAGCCTCCTGCTCCACTGGTGGCATCACTGCTTTATAGAACTCATAGTGCTTCACCCTCTGGGGGTAGCTCTGACGAACCATGATGTCCCAGGTGGGTTCTTCATCCGTTATGCACTGATCTGAAAAAAAAAAAAAAAAAAAAAGAATAAAGCTTTACTGTAAATTAGGAAATGCTGTGGGGATGGGATTTTATCTTCTGACTTAATTATTTTCTTTCTTTTGTCTGCATACAAATCATGGGACAGTTTTCACATTCTGACTGATGGGCCCAGAACACTGGTTCTTTGCTGACCTTCTTACATTCAAATGTAGTCAACAAGGTCATCTATAATACATAGCAAGACTTTCTCCATGTATACATTATTTTCTCTAAGGAAGTCCAGGACATCTCAGGGCAAAACTGTGAATGAAGAGGAGTTTTGCTGCCTTAGTTACTAGTCTCCCCGGACCCCTAACCCTGGATACACAATGCTGCTGTGGTTTTGCCTGCTTCTGTAGAGCCCTGGGGGAAATCATTCATCCAGGCTTGCCCTTCCTAAATCTTCTATCATCTTTTAAAGTTAACATAACCCCCCATCTCTAACAAAATCTAGATTTCTCTCAGCGTTTTACTGTTAGCTAGCAATCATGAGAAAAGCACCTAATAAGCTCCTTCTAAAAGAACATAATTATGGAGAAATTCCGGCACACAATACCTACTCAGTTTCTACCAGCTGAATTATTTCCTCTTAATTTATAACATGGTTTATTGGGGTCAAAACTCCTAACATAAAGGGATTAACATGTAATGATGGCATTTAAAGAACCTTATCAGGCTGATAGGAAACAATTTTTCAATGGGGGCCTTTCAAGATATCCTTTCAATCACAGAAGTAATAATAATGACAAAATAATAAACATTTATTGAGATTTTTTTTTTTTATTATAAATCATAGCTGTGTACATTAATGTGATCATGGGGCACCATACACTTGGTTTGTAGATCTTTTGACACATTTTCATCACACTGGTTAACATAGGCTTCCTGGCATTTTCCTGGTTATTTTGCTAAGACATTTACATTCCACATTTGCCAAGTTTTACATATACCCTTATAAGAAGCACCACAGGTATAATCCCATCCATCCCCTTCCCTCTACCCCCCTCCCGGCACCCACCCCACCCCTTACCCTTTCCCCCCATTCTTAGAATGTAAATGGGTAAAATCCTTCATGTGCAGGTCCTAAATTAGTTTCATAGTAGAGGTGAGTACATTGGGTACTTTTTCTTCCATTCTTAAGATACTTTACTGAGAAGAACATGTTCCAGCTCCATCCATGTAAACATGAAAGAGGTAAAGTCTCCATCTTTCTTTAAGGCTGTGTAGTATTCCATGGTGTACATATACCATAATTTATTAATCCATTCGTGGTTAGATGGGGATTTGGGCTTTTTCCATGATTTAGCAATTGTGAATAGAGCTGCAATAAACATTCTGGTACAAATATCTTTATTATGATTTGATTTTTGGTCTTCTGGGTATATGCCCAGTAGAGGAATTACAGGATTAAATGGCAGGTCTATTTTTAGATCTCTAAGTGTTCTCCATATATCTTTCCAAAAGGACTGTATTAATTTGCATTCCCACCAGCAGTGCAAAAGTGTTCCCTTTTCTCCACATCCACGCCAACATCTCTGGTTTTGGGATTTTGTGATATAGGCTAGTCTCACTGGAGTTAGATGATATCTCAAGGTAGTTTTGATTTGCATT
>CAUYPK010053960.1:0-30189 GCA_963574355.1 Loris lydekkerianus | reverse complement strand
AGCTAGTGGAGCCCTATGTTGTGATTGTCTGGCTGGGAACACTGTCATTCGGTCTAACAGTGGGAGTTCTGCTCAGATGGCAGGGAGTAGAGGTGTGGGGGGAATCTAGATGAAGAGTGTATTAGAAAAGAAATCTCTATTCTTTTCAGCCAGTGACCTTCTTATTTATTCAGAAAAACAGGTTATAATTACATCTCATAACCCTATAAAACCTTTATTTAAATCCAGTGTTGGCAGCTTTTTGTCTTTATTTATATGTGTACCAAGTGTTAAATGTAATTATTGTTGGGCATTTGAACTTTATTTTTCTTTAATATAAAAAATGCTGTTATTAAAGATATTTGTAAATGGTTTATTTTTCTTTGAATTATTTCCTTAGGGTGGTGGTATTAGGTCAAAGGATATGAACATGTTTATGGCTCTTGATAGATAGTAGCTTTCAGAAGAGCTGAATCAAGTTACACTGCCATCAGCAATGTATGAGAATGGCTGTCCCTGCCTCTTGGCCTTGCCATGCTTTTTAGGATATTTTTAAATGTTTACGTGTGAAATGAAGCCTCGATTTTGCTACTTTCTGCAAATTACTATAGGTCAAATCGGTCCTGCCTGCCTTGCTTTCCCTGGTTACGCCAGGTGGCCAGGACTGTTTATCTGTCTGGTGAGGTTCAGGATCAATTACCTGCCTGGGGCTGCATGTCCTTGAGGTGATCCACCTCCTCTCATCTACCCCAGCTCCCAGAATTCCAATCAGTCTTGAGCCCATAAACTTAGTATAAAGGTTTCGTGTGCATGTATTTTCAGTTATATCCTGTTTATGTCCATACCACCCTAAACGTGCCAGATTGTGTCTCAAATCCTAAGAACCTTGCCAAGGTGTTCAGGGGGCCTGCTTTAATGAGGGCCTCTAAAATGAGCATATTAATTTGTAAATAAGCTGTCAGTTTATTAACTGCTGCCTCTAGAATCTCATCTAAACCAGTAACTTAAGCAAATCCACTCTTCATTGTAAAAAACTATAGCCAGCCTAGACCGTATGTCACGCTGACCTTACTGAGAGATCAGAACTTGTGAAGTTTTGAAGAGAGCAAAGAGTGCTTTCTTGAGAATATCACTTCATTTAATAAATACAAATCACAATAGCACTGAAAATGGCTCTAGTGATTGGGTCTCATTCAGTTCAGGCAGCTAAAAGGAGGCAAGGTATCCTAGTCCTCCCCTGGAGCCAAATGTTCATTTGGGAAAAGCGAACTCTGGAGTGCAGTTTTTTTTAAGAGAGTCTCACTTTATCACCCTCGGAGGAGTGCTGTAGTGTCACAGCTCACAGCAACCTCAACCTCCTAGACTTAGGTTGTTCTCTTGCTTCAGCCTCCGGAGTAGCTGGGACTATAGGCACCCACCCGGCTATTTTTTGTTGCAGTTTGGCCAGGGACGGGTTTGAATCTGCCACCCTCAGTATATGGGGCTGGTGCCCTATCCACTGAGCCACAAGCGCCGCCACCCCCTTCCCCTTTTTTAAGAGGAAATGGAACTGAACTCCCAGCACTAGATAAAACTGCAAAAAGGAAAAACAACTGTGCCCAGGCACCAACTACAAGGCCACACCAAATAAGGAAGCCAGATCCTGTAAACGTCAGGACAGGAACCATTCCTTGGTCAAGTTTTCTGCAGCACCCAGCACACAGTAAGGTGCTTGATTAGCGAGTGTTGAATGACTGCTCAGGATTACATCCCAATTGGGTTCAGGAATCTACTGGGAAGAGCTTAGACCTAGAAATTCCCTTTTAGGAAGTCTCAAATATGATTCCCTCACTTAGAGAAGACAGATGATGTGGGAAGGTCTGAAGAGAGCAGGGCTGGCCCGGACCCTGACACCCTTCCAAAAACAGTGCCTGGGGGACTCCACAACACCAACCTGCCAGAGTAAAAAGCTAGAAGGGATTATGTGAAAGGGTTCTGAAGACATGAAGCTGCCCCCTTCTGTCCCCTCTCTGGAATGCTGCCTACCTTCCTATCACTGCAGAGGACCCCAGCACCTCTTGCCTAAGGAATAGGGTTGGCAGCCCACCTAGCAGCACCTAGCTACTGACTTGGGAATAAGAGAGTGCCTATGACCTCAGCTAAGCCCCACATGGTGACAGCTCCCAGCAAGGCTGGGACATCAGTCCCTCATGCCCGATAGCAGGCCCTTCACATCAGCCACTGCTCTTTCTCTTTGATGAAGTGCTCTGCCCAGCGGCGGGTCAGCTCCAGGTATAGGCTGGGCTGATGAGGCAGGTAGTCCAAATACAGGCGAGTTGGTGTCTTCTTGGGAATGGCCTTCTCGATCTGGGTGCCCTCGTGCCACTCATTGAAGGAGGTGATGGAGACGATCTCGGGCCTCACTGTCAGGGCCGCCTGCAGGGCCGTCTCATAGTACTTGCCATTGACCCTGTTTCGAGTATTGTGGTTGTTCCAGGGCCGGATGCTGGTGTCTATGTAGCCAGGCCCCACACTGGGAATGAACATGAGGTTGTTGGCATCACAAAAGTTCTTCACAGCTTTCCAGTTCTGATGGGAGGAGCCAAAGGAAAAGCCATTGGAGGCAAAATAGGTATACATGCCATCAAACCCTGCAGCCAGGATGTCATGGGTATGGCTCTCCTCCACCAGCAGTGCTATGAAGACCCCATCGTAGGGAGTACTGCGCACTGAGTGGGGCCCATTTGATGTCAGGAGATGGGCCCAGGCCTCGGGGGACGTCAGGTATGAGTCGTAGATATAAAAGAGCGGGAGGCTCTTGCCCATGCTGTTCTTATAGCGATAAAATGCACCATGGGAGCCGTACCTGAGGGACAGGAGAGAGAAGAGCCTCAATTAGATGGGCAAGACCAGCACAGCTGTAGGAGCAGCCATGGATGACGTCCTTCTGGATGCCACAGTACAGTTTGGAACCCAGTTAATCTCCACAGTTGGACTCATCACACATCTAAGCAAAAACCTGACTCCCCTCCTTCCTCTTCCCAGCCTTGCCATTCCTACCCATTCCTAAGCCTCACTTCCCTGAGCCAGCCACCACCATCTTTCATTTGGACTATATGGCAACAGACATTTAACCGGTCTCCAGGCTCCCGTTCCTGCCTTCCCGTAATCCACTCATTACCCCCGCCTACTTCCATCCGTGCTATTACCTGTGTATTACTCCCCACCTGGCCTTTCTAGTCTGCTGTCACGTCAAGCTTCCCATCTTATGGCTTTTGCATCTGCCAGCCCTCTGCCTGGAATTTTTTCCATACCTCCAGATCTTTGCAGAGCTGACTTGTAATTCAGGTGTTAACTCACATGTTGTCTCCTCAGAGAGACTCACCTGACCACCCATTCTAAAGTAGTTCCTCTAACATGCTCTAGCATATTACCCTGCTTTATTCTTTACTACTTTTTCATAGTATGGTCGACTATGTTATTTTTCCTTTGTAACGACTCTCTGCCCCACAGCACCCTCAACATACAGAATGCAAATGTTACAAAGTCAGCACCTTTGTTAGGCCTACCCACTGCAGTGTAACAGTGCTGGACACGTGTAGGCGCTCAGTGCTTTCCAAATGAATAAATGATGCACAAACACTCTATAAGCCACTTTCACATATATTAAGTTATGTAACTCTCTCAAGACTCAAAGGTTAAGAGGCTTTCCTCTGATCACAGATTAGAGGCCACAGAACTAGAACCTAAGTTGCCTGACTCCAAGTCCAGCTTCTCCTACCATAAAACAGCTGCTGGGAACACAGCTATCTCTTGACCTTCCCCTCCCCACCCCCATTTTGTTTTCCACCAAAATACCAGCCCCCAGAGTAGGCTTACGTGTCAATGATATACTTGATGTTGTCGTGTACAGTGATGTCATCTCGGCCCTTATAGGGTTGGATGTGGAAAGCCACCTGCCACAAACAGAGAGGTAACTGGTCAAGTTACAACATGTAAGGCTCATGCTCCAGCCATGGCCTCAGGAGACGCTGAGTTCAGGAGAGGGCCTGGCAATAGTGGGCACAGCAAAGATAAAGACAGCTACTGACCTTCAAGGCCAAAAAAAAGAGACGTGAGAAGTTTGCCCACCTCCCACAGCAGGGCATGTGTGGGCTGTTACAGAGTGGCTGACAGCTTTCAACAGCTCCAAGTCATTGGTGCCAGCTACCTGAAACCACGGAAGAGGTGAGCCGACACTGTGTCGACGGGAGAAACGTGCTATGACCTGTCAAATGTGTCACTGATGGACTTTTCCTCAGGAATGGAAAGTGAGGCTTCTCTAGGTAGTTTTTCTTCCTTCACCACAAAAGTGAGGAATGATTGACTTGAATGGTATGTTTAGGGAAAATAATGACAGGCTTAATTCAGCTCTGTCCTTCCTGAAGGTGAACCTTCCTGCTGAGGCGTGGTGTTATGCTCTGCTCCTGGAGACACTGCCTCGCACCAGGGAGTTAGGTCCAGAGTTCAGTCTGCAGGTCCACTTGGCTCTTGTCTACCCTTTATCCAGGGTTTCCAACCTAACCTCTACTATTATTTAATAAAAGTGATATTTATTTTGTTTCCTATTTATCCTATATATAATTTTCTCAGAATTCAAGAAAATAAGAATGACATAGACATTATTTATTTTGAACCCTCCCCCAATACCACACTTGCTACATATTTGCCATCCCTTAGCTACCCCCCAGAAACTTCTGTGGAGGCACTAACCCCATGAGCAGAGTAGAGGAAATCTCCAGAATAGGTTGGTGACTAACCTGGATGTTGAACTGATGGGCGGTGTCCAGAATGGCAGGCACCAGGTCATCTGAGGGTTCCCCATTATCATCAGCCATGCCAGGTGGGTACCAGGACAGGACCAGGACTCCTGAGACACAACACAAAAGCCACTTCAGAAATAGACTGTAACCCCCTCAAGATTTTTTATTTTATTTTATTTTTTGGTTGCAGTTTGGCCAGGGCCAGGTTTGAACCTGCCACCATCAGTATATGGGGCCAGCACCCTACTCCTTTGAGCCACAGGCACCACCCAAAATTTTTGGTTTTAAACAGTCTCATTTTGTCACCCTTGGTAGAGTGCCTTGGCATCATAGCTCACAGCAACCTCAAACTCTTGGGCTTAAGTCTCTTGCTTCAGCCTCCCATGTAGCTGGGACTACAGGCATCTGCCACAATGCCCAGCTATTTTTGGTTGCAGTTGTCGTTGTTTAGCTGGCCTGGGCCAGGTTCGAACCTGCCAGCCCCGGTGTATGTGGCTGGTGTGTAACCACTATGCTATGGGTGCCGAGCCATGCCCAGCTATTTTTTAGAGATGAGGTCTCACTCTGGCTCAGGGTGGTCTTGAACCTGTGAGCTCAAGCAATCCACCTGCCTGGACCTCACAAAGTGCTAGGATTACAGGTGTGAGCCACTGTGCCAGGCCCCCCTCAAGATTTTTCTTTTTTCACAAACTATCCCACCAACTGGAAAATGGTTTCTTTTTAGACAGAGTCTCACTTTGTCACCCTTGGTAGAGTGCCCTGATGTCATGGCTCACAGAAACCTCAAACTCTTAGGATCAAGTGATCCTCTTGCCTCAGCCTCCCCAGTAGCTGGGACCACAGACTTCCACCCAGCTATTTTTCTTTTCTTTTATTTTTTGTAGAGACAGAGTCTCACTTTATTGCCCTCGGTAGAGTACCATGGTGTTACAGCTCACAGCAACCTCCAGCTCCTGGGCTTGGGCGATTCTCTTGCCTCCCAAGCAGCTGGGACTACAGGCGCCCACCACAATGCCCAGCTATTTTTTTGTTGCAGTTTGGACGGGGCTGGGTTTGAAACCGCCAACCTTGGTATATGGGGCTGGCACCCTACTCACTGAGCCACAGGCACGGCCAGCCCCGCTATTTTTAGAGATGTGTGTGTGTGTGTGTGTGTGGGGGGGGGTCCTGGCTCTGTCTCAGGCTAGTCTGGAACCTGTGAGCTCAGGCAATCCACCCACATGCTGGGAATTACAGGCTTGAGACCGGGCTGGCCTGGGAAATGTTTTTGTTTGTTTGTTTGTTTGTTTGTTTTGTTTTGTTTTTTTTAAGAGACAGAGTTTCATTTTGTCACCCTCAGTAGAGTGCTGTAGCGTCACAGCTCACAGCAACCTCCAGCTCCTGGGCTTGGGAGATTCTCTTGCCTCAGCCTCCCTGGTATCTGGCACTACAGGCGCCCACCACAACACCCGGCTATTTTTTTGTTGCAGTTTGGCCCGGGCTGGGTTTGAACCCGCCATCCTCGGTATATGGGGTCGGTGCCCTACTCATTGAGCCAGGCGCCGCCTTGGGAAATGGTTTTTAAAGGCCTTGAGCAAGTCTCCTGCCAGGTTTCCTTTCTGCAGATTAGATCCCAGAGCTTGCGCCCTGGAGCTGTCCACGCCAGCAGTGCTGAAGCGCGGCGGCTGCGGGAACCGGGCCCAGTAGGAGCCAGTAAGTAGTAGAACAAAGGGACCGGTGGACAATGCCACGCCCACCTGGAAGGCACAGTTTTACCTCTGAAGAAGAGGAGCACCTCTGATGTCCCTCATGGACAGAAACCCTAAGGAGAGATCATCCCAGTGCTTCCCTGGAAAAACATTCTTCTCAGCAGTCTGCCCTCTCCTCTGTAAAATCCTGAAGGATTTACCTTATCTCTACTTCCCACTCTTGCCTCTGTCATTCTATCCTCCCCCTCACAAACCATCTCCAGGTAAATTAAAATGTACTGTAAAATTCAGAGAAATTCCATGACAAAATCTGAAACAAGTGAGCCTCCCCTCCTCTGTCTACAAAGGCGGCTTCGGGGATCTCTCTTCTAGCTGAGAAGTTGAACCTCCTCCACACACACCCTGCAAACAGCAGGGTCCGTCATGCACATGAACAAACCCCTCTCTGACGCCAGCAAGAGAGGAAGGGCAGGGCTGCTGCCCACCCTGTCCCTGGGGTGAAGGCAGAGGCCACCCAGACTCCACTCAGAACCTCAGGCCTCACTTTCCCTTTCCCAGCCTGGAAGCCCAACACATTTGAAGATCGCCTTCCTTCCTGGCGCAAACTCTCAGCAGCTCCGCCCTCTGCAAGGGCCCCGGAATTATTAGGGGTCAGCAGGGCCCAGACTGGGGGCCGAACACTAGAAGGAGAAAGCTGAGGAAGGGCTAAGAAGCCACGCTGATGGGCGGATGGGACTGAGTTGGGGTTGAGAAGGCGGAAGGGCGGCCTGGGGAGCTCACCGATGGCTGCCTCCTTGAGCTGGGTCATATGCTCCCGCAGCACGTCGGGGTCCCGGGAGCTGTAGGGCCCCAGCTCCGGGTAGAAGCTGGAGCCCAAGTCGTCTGGGGGGCTGTGGCGGCCGCGGGGGTAGCTGGCCGAGATCTTGGGGTCCCAGTGCGGCACCATGACGTGGTCCCAGTGAATGTAGTGGCCCTCGCGCCGCGGGCTCCCGTACCACGAGTAGTAGAAGGCGTGCAGGTCCGAGTAGACGCGCAGACTCTGCCCGGGGGCGGGCTCGGCCTCGGCGGGGGCTGGCCCAGGGGAGCTGCCGGGGTCGGCCGTGCGGGGCGGCGGCGGCGGCGGAGGCGGCGCGGCCGGGGCGGCCGGAGCGCGGGCGGCGGGCGCGGGGGCCCCCTCCGGGCGGCGCTCAAAGGGCGCCAGCTCCAGGCCTGGGCCCAGCGCCGGGAGTCCATCCGGAGCCTTGAGCGTGCGCAGGCCCATGAGGGTGCCGAAGGCGAAGAGCAGCACTAGGAACAGCGCGATGCAGGCGCGGCGCCGCCGCCGGGCCATGGCAGCCCCCGCGCTCCTCTCGCCCGGCTCCGCTACCTCCCGGCGCCCCGCGCCATGGCCGCCCGCCCGGCTCCTGCGCGCCGCGCAGTCCGCACGCGTCCCAGGGAGACAGCGCGCCCTGCGCCCAGCGCAGCGTGGGCGGCTCCCTGCTCCTCCCCCGCAGTGCGGGCGGGCCCGGCACACAGAGGATGCAGCGGCGCAGACCAAGTGGGCGCGAATTGAGGGGGGACCGGACAGAGATGCAGAAGAAGGATCGCGAACTTCGAGCTCCGGGGCCAAGGGAGCAGAGTGTGAGGAGGGAAAGAAAGCGAGCGTTCGTGGTGGTCTCTACCCAAGGTCTCCTTCTGCACCGCTTCCTCCTTACTGACTTCTCTGACTCCCCCATCCCAGTGAAAACCCTGATTTGCCCACGCCCCTCATCCCTAGGACCCCCCTCCCCCACACTCAGGCCACCTCTGAAACGTGGGAAGGGGCGTCGGGACGTACCGAGGAGTCAGACCCTCAGGCACTGGCCAGACCCAGAAGGTGGAGGGACTATGACTCGCGCAAGGTCACACCCACAGGCCGAAACCCCAGAGTCTGGAATGGCTCTCAGAGCTCTTCGCACCGTGCGGACTGCCTGGTCTCAGGCCTGTTGTCCCCAGCGGCTTCTTGCTGGAGAACCTCCTGAAGTCGGTGCGGATAAACAAGGTGGTTTCCGTAAATGACTTCCACGGGGCCCGACAGAGTTAACCCCAGTACATGCGTGCCTTTCTTCTCAGAAGCTCCAGAGGGCAGGGCCGCGGTCTTATTTACCTTTTCACACACCACCTGCTGCCAGAACAGGCTCTGACACTGAGCTGCTATGGCCATCGGGCTAGCACCAGAATCTGGTACGGTAGTCCACAGACAGTAAGCTTTCTACTCAATACTGACCACGTTCCTACACTGCATCACTTATTATTTCATTTATTCAGAAGATAGTTTTGTTTTGTTTATTGTCTGCTCTTTTACTGGTCCATGATGACAGGAACTTTTTTTTCCAATGGCTGCTCTATCTGCAACGTCTAAAACAGAGCTTGGTATAATAGTAGACGCTATTTCTTAAGTAAATAAATTGTAGGAAGCCTGGGAAGAGGAGCAGCAAGGTTGGGACCTGTCAGTAGGTCTGGAGCCCAGGAGAGTGGGTTTGAGAGAATTTTCGTGGTGTGAATGAAGTAGAATGCTTTCGTGATTCATGAATGCCTGATTCAGCTTGGCGTGAGTAATATGGGAGTGCATCGGCTCACAAAGCAGGAAGTGAAGTGGTGAGGCAGAATGGGTAGATTCAGTGGTCCAACAGTGCCATTAGGACCTGAGAGGTTTCCATCTCACTGCTCTGCTGTCCCCACCATTGACTTCAAACTGAAGCTAGTTCTGCTCATACCACAATCCAACAGGCAACATTAAAATACATTTCCCTGGCAGCGCCTGTGGCTCAGTGACTACGGCACCGGCCCCATATACCCAGGGTGGCTGGTTCAAAGCCGGCCCCAGCCAAACTGCAACAAAAAGCCGGGCGTTGTGGCGGCTGCCTGTAGTCCCAGCTACTTGGGAGGCTGAGGCAAGAGAATCTCCTAAACCGAAGAGCTGGAGGTTGCTGTGAGCTGTGACGCTACAGCACTCTACCCAGGGCGACAGCTTGAGACTCTGTCTCAAAACAAACAAACAAACAAAACATTTTTTTAGGGCAGCACCTGTGGCTCAGTGGGTAGGGCGCTGGTCCCATATACCCAGGGTGGCGGGTTCGAACCCAAACTGCAACAAAAAAACAGCCGGGCATTCTAGTGGGCGACTGTAGTACCAGCTACTCGGGAGGCTGAGGCAAGAGAATCGCTTAAGCCCAGGAGTTGGAGGTTGCAGTGAGCTGTGAAGCCTCTGCACTCTACCAAGGGTGATAAAGTGAGACTGTGTCTCTAAAAATAATAAATAAATAAATAACATTTTTTAGGCTGTATGCAGTGGCTCACACCTGTAATCCTAGCACTCTGGGAGGCCAAGGCAGGTGGATCCCTTGAGGTCAGAGTTTGAGACCAGCCTGAGCAAAGCCAGACCCTATTTCTACTAAAAATAGAAAAGCTTGCTGAGGGTGTGGCAGGCACCTGTAATCCCAGCTACTCAGGAGGCTAAGGCAGGAGGATCTCTTGAGCCCAAGAGTTTGAGCATGCTGTGAGCCATGATGCAACAGCACTCTACAGAGGGGAGCTGAGGGAGACTGTCTCAAAATAAATAATAAAGAAACAACATTTTGGGCGGCGCCTATGGCTCAGTGGGCAGGGCGCCAGCCCCATATACCGAGGGTGGAGGGTTCAAACCCGGCCCTGGCCAAACTGCAACATAAAAATAGCCAGGCGTAGCCAGGCTGGTAGGTGCCTGTAGTCCCAGCTACTTGGGAGGCTGAGGCAAGGGAATTGCCTAAGCCCAGGAGTTGGAAGTTGCTGTGAGCTGTGTGACGCCATGGTGCTCTACTGAGGGCGATAAAGTGAAACTCTGTCTCTACAAAAAAGAAACAACATTGTTTTAAATTAAAATTTAAAAAATGAATTTTACCTGGGTACTCTACCCTGCACTACAGCTAGGGTGACACAGCAAGAACCAGTCTCTTAAAAAAACAAACAAAAAAATGTTTGTTCTTAGAGCTGGGCACAGTGGCTCACGCCTATAATCCTAACACTGTGGGAGGCTGAGTTGGGTGGATCACCTGAGTTTACAGGTTGTAGATCAGCTTGCCTCAGAGCAAGACCTTGTCTCTAAAAATAGCTGGGAGTTGTGGTAGGCACCTATAGTCCCAGCTACTTGGGAGGCTGAGGCAAGAGAATTGCTTAAGCTCAAGAGTTTGAGGTTGCTGTGAGCTATGATGCCATAGCCTTCTACCCAGGGGAATAAAGTGAGTCTCTGTCTCAAAAAAAAATTGTTTTTTCTTTAAAAGCCAAACTTTCAGGGCCGTGCCTGTGGTTCAGTGAGTAGATTGCCCGCCCCATATACTGTGGATGATGTATTCAAACCTGGCCCTGGCCAAACTGCAACAAAAAATTAGCTGGCTGGGGTGATGCCTATGGCTCAGTGGGTAGGGCGCCAGCCCCATATACCGAGTTCAAACCTGGGTTCAAACCTGGCCCCAGCCTAACTGCAACAAAAAAATAGCCAGGCGTTGTGGTGGGCACCTGTAGTACCAGCTACTTGTGAGGCTGAGGCAAGAGAATTGCTTAAGCCCAAGAGTTGGAGCTTGTTGTGAACTGTGATGCCATGGCACTCTACCCAGGGCGACAGCTTGAGGCTCTGTCTCAAGAAAAAAAAAACACTGAAAGGAAAAATTACCAAAGAACTCATACAAGAAAATGTCGTAGGACATGACTTTTCTTTTCTTTTCTTTTCTTTTTTTTTTCAGACAGAGCCTCAAGCTTTTGCTGTGGCATCACAGCTCATAGCAACTTCCAACTCCTGGGCTTAAGCAATTCTCTTGCCTCAGCCTTCCAAGTAGCTGAGACTACAGGCGCCTGCCATAACGCTCAGCTTTTTTTTGGTTGCAGCCAGCATTGTTGTTCTGTGGGCCCGGGCTGGATCTGAACCCACCAGCTCAGGTGTATGTGGCTGGTGCCTTAGCTCCTTAAGCAATAGGTGCCGAGCTAGGAAATGACTTTTCTGGATTGTGGTAGCTTCTCAAGTGAAAAATATCTGAAAACAAAATCCACACAGAACTCGTCATTCCTAAATTTTAGGACATTAAAGAGAAAGAGAAGATCCCAGCCAGGCACAGTGGCTCATACCTGTAATTCTAGCACTTTAGGATGCTGACACAGAAGAGTCACTTTAGCTCAGGAGTTTGAGAGCAAGCTGAGCAAGAGCAAGAGCCATCTCTGCAAAAACAGAAAAATTATGCACATGTTGTGGCATAACCCTGTAGTCCCAGCCACTTGAGAGGCTGAGGCAGGAGGATTGTTTGAGCCCAGGAATTTAAGACTGCAGAGAGTTGTAATGATTCCACTGCACTCTAGCCCAGGCAACACAGTGAGACTGTGTCTCAAAAAAATTTTTTTTAATTTATTGCCACCTAACTCTGTTATCTACAATGCCTCCAAAATTCCAAGGGGAAATAATTTCAAACCTAGAATTCTAGAACCAGATTTTAAAGTGTTGAGAATAGCATAAAGACATTTTTTTTCTTTTTTTGCAGTTTTTAGCCGGAGCTGGGCTTGAACCCACCACCTCCAGCATATGGGGCCGACGTCCTACTCCTTGAAGCTACAGGCGCTGCCCCATAAAGACATTTTTTGATATTTAAAATCTCAGTTGTTTTCTTCTATACCCTCTTTCTGAGGAAGCTACCAAAGGATTTAATGAAAGAGCTAATAAATAAGGTAAAGAGTGGCCAGATGTGGTGGGTCACACCTGTAATCCCAGCACTTTGGGAGGCAAAGACAGGAGGATTGCTTGAACCCAGGAGTTTGAGACCAAGAGTTCGAGACCAGTCTAGGAACATAGGGAGAGCCTATCACTAAAAAAAAAAAAAAAAAGTTAAAAAGTTTACTGGGATCCAGTAGAAGAGAAATTTAACACAGAAGAAAAGCTCATCTGTGCAGCAAGTCCAAAGAACCATCTGTCCCAATAGAAGTAGGAGAATGGCCAAAAGGGTATCTCCCAGAACAACTGAAATTGATATCTTGATACATCATCCCCCTCTCAGTTCTCCTCTTTCTGTTTTTTTTTTTTTTTTTTTTTTTTCTTTTTTTTTGAGACAGAGTCTCACTATGTTGCTGTTGATAGAGTGCTATGGCATCACAGCTCACAGCAACCTCAGACTCTTGGGCTTAAGCGATTTTCCTACCTCAGCCTCCCAAGTATCTGGGGCTACAGGCATCTGCCACAACACCTGGCTACTTTTTTTGTTGTTACATTTGTTATTGTTTAGCTGGCCCAGGCTGGTTTCAAACCCACAGCCTTGGTGTATGTGGCTGGTGCTACAGGCGCTGAGCCTGTTTTCCATATATTTATTGGTTATTGTTTTCCAAACTCTCCAACACAACATTAAAATTCCTCTGAATACTATTTTCGATCCCGTCTTCATATTAGGAGGTCAATCAATCAATCACAACAGAACAGTCAGATGACAAGTACAACAGAGAAAAAATCAAAGCAGGATGACAGGAAAGAGAGGGCCGGGTGGGCAGGGGAGACCTGAGTGGGAAGGCAGGCTGTGGGAAAGATGGAGAACACGCAGACATTGGAGGAAGAGTTCCAGGCACAGGGAATGGCAAGTTCCATGTCGTGGAGAAGGCACCATGCCCGCTGTGTTCTTTGCACATCTACTACAATTTCCATGTGTGTGTTTTACTGTGACTTCCACTAACCCTCCCATTCAAGGGCACCCTGATCTCTCAGGCATCCATCTTCCAGACTTTAATCACTTTTTTATTCCCAGTGTTTAAATGATGACCAAATCCTATTGACAGTACTTGGAAACATTTCAATCCTTTTCTTTTTCTATATTCCCCCTGTCACCATATCAATCCTATAATGATAGAAATTATTGAACATTAGGACGGTAAGTACTCTTAGAGACCATTTAATGTAACTTCATCTTACTGAAGTTACTTCCCTGTAGCTACATCTCCAGAGCACCAGGCAAAGCTTGATCATAGCACACCTGGATCTTCTCCTCACCTGAATCCAATCCAGTTTGCTGCTCCTCACAAATGAGTGCTCCCCACACTGCCTCACTGCCCACGCCACCCTACACAGATACTCCAGGATCTGCCTTGGTGCGGCTGACAGCTTCCGGTCCGACATGATCTCCTATGTCTAAAATGAACCCAACATTCAAGTTACATTGGTCCCCTTTCACTGTTCCTCAAAGATGATATGTTCATTTCTGCCTTTAAGTCTATTCTTCTGTTCTTCTTTATAATAAGCTTTCTTTTTTCTTCCTGTGGGGTGGGGCAGAAGCCATGTCTTAGGAAATTTGGTGGCCCACACCCACCCCCAATCCTCATAGAAATCTTGTGTCAGCTTGGCACCTGTAGCTCAGTGGCTAGGGTACTGGCCACATACACTGGGGCTGGTGGGTTTGAATCTGGCCTGGGCCTGCCAAACAACAATGACAACTGCAACATAAAGAAATAGCCAGGGCTCAGCACCTATAGCTCAAGCGGCTAAGGCACCAGCCACATACACCAGAGCTGGCAGGTTCGAATCCAGCCCAGGCCTGCCAAACAACAATGACAACAACACCAAAAAATAGCCAGGTGTTGTGGCAGGTGCCTGCAGTCCCAGCTAATTGAGAGGCTGAGGCAAAAGAATCACTTGAGCCCAAGAGTTTGAGGTTGCTATGAGTTGCGATGGCACGGCACTCAACCAAGGGTGACATAGTGAGACTCTGTCTCAAAAAAAAAAAAAAAAAGAAATCTTGGGTCATGGGCAAGGTCATTCCCTATTTCACAGGTGAAGAAACAAAGGCTCAGAGACGTAGGAGGAGGTTGAGGTCCAGCCCACATCCTCCTGTGCTTTAATCATTGCACTGTAATCTCTCCTGAGCCTGGCACACAGTAAATTTATAGCACACATTTTGAATGTTAGTGGAGTTGTTCATAGACTGTTTCATGTATGTTGAGAGAGAGGGTCTCATCTCCCTACTGATCAGGTCCTGAGGCTTACAGAACATCATGAGGAGGACAGAACCCCACTTGCAAAGGGCCAGATTCAGTAAATCTGTCTGTCTCAAAAAAAAAAAAAGGAAAGAAAGAAAGAAAGAAACTACAATATGGAAAGAAGGAAATATAAGCAATAATGGTCATATGTGTTTGTAGTAAAGATTAAACAAAACAAGGCATTTACCTATGTTTGGCTGACAATCAGCAGCAAGAATTATTATGCCATAAAGCAGGACACAGGATCAAGATTCATGATGGGTTCGTTAGATCCAGGATGTCTTTCATTATAGGACAGGCTATTTGCCCCTCCTCTCATAAATATGGAAGGGTAAAATTGACAGTGGAGAATATTTTTTTCAGGGAATGGCCTGAAAAAAATGGCAAAAAATATTTTCTTATTTACCCAACTATTTGAGAATTGAAACCTGCATCCTGTCTCAGGATAGCAGTTGGGGGGGGGGGGAGGGAATTTTTCTTATTATTTGCATTTGTTCTTTGTGCCACAGGCAATAGCTCAAGGGAATTATCCAGGTGGAGGTCACAAAATCATTTTAGCCAAAGATGCGATTAATCTGGATGGAGGCTACGAGACTGTTTTAGCCAAAGATGGTATGAATCTGAGACAATCTCCTGGCCCGAGATAAGATTATGGGATCACAACCTCTAAAAGCTCTGTGCTTCTGCTTAGAACAGGAATTTGGGTCAAACATAATGGCTCACACTTGTAATCCTGGCACTCTGGGAGGCTAAGGAGGGTGGATTGTCTGAGCTCAGGAGTTCGAGACCAGCCTGAGCGAGAGTGAGACCCCTATCTCTAAAGCTAGCCAGGTGTGTGGTGGGTGCCTGTAGTCACAGCTACATGGGAGCTGAGGAAAGAGTATCCCTTGAGCCCAGGAGTTTGAGGTTGCTCTGAGCTATGATGCCACAGCACTCTACCCCAAGGTGACAAAGTGAGACTCTGTATAAATGGAGGAGATGTGATCTGGGATACCTAGTCATTCACTCACCCAGCGTATATGACCATTCTTTTGCCATATACTCTGACCCCTGACCACAGCTCTTTGGACCAGTAACAGACACCTGACCCAAGCCAAGCAATTTGATTCTTCCCACAGGTTTGCCAAAATTAGCTGTACGGAGTGAGTTGAAAGGTTTTGCAGAGTAAAGGTCATAGGCCAGGGACGGTGGCTCATGCCTGCAATCCCAGCACTTTGGGAGGCAGCGGTGGGAGGATTGGGGACAGTAGTTCAAGACCAGCCTGAGCAAAATAACAAACAAACAAAACAAAACAGAGTGAGGGCCACAGTAGAAACCAGAGTGGGCATATGACAAGCCAACATCAGGAGCAGACCAGAGCTATATAAAAGGGCAGGTATTATGAGTAGGTTGAGTTGCTGCACTTCCCTCTGTCCACAAAGAGACGAAGCCAGGGATTCTCTGACCCCAAGAGGAGAAAGGAAAAGAGAAGCAAGACTTAGAAAGTCGCGAACAGCTCCCTGGGTATCTGACAGCTTCAGACCCAGCTCCAGGTTCCCCCAGGTTGTCCGTTTCACTCTTAGGTGATGTTTTCATCCACACAGTAACTCCTCTGTCCTTTCCTTGAGTTTGTTTGAATAGTTCTTTGGTGTTGTTACTATTGCTAGGTGAATATATATTTACATAATCAATATGTAAGTTGATAAAGTAAATAGCAATTTTCTGAAAGTTTAAAAAAAATTTTTTTTTGAGAAACAGCCTCAGCCTCCCAGAGTGCTAGGATTACAAGTTTGAGCCAAACGTGCCCAGCCTTAAATTCGTTCTTTTTTTCCCTCCTCTTTTTTTCTTTTTCTTTTTTTTTTTGTGTGTGTAGTTTTTGGCCAGGGTCGGGTTTGAACCCACCACCTTTGGTATATGGGGCTGGTGCCCTACTCCTTTGAGCCACAGGCACCGCCCCTTAAATTCTTTCTGAATAGTCCTCTCTCCCCCCCTTTCCTTCCCTCCCTCCCTCCCTTCCTTCCTTCCTTCTTTCCTTCTCTTATCCTTAGAAAACCTGAGACTCATGAGTCCTGACAAAGGAAGGCCAAAGCTGGCTGCTGCACAAAAGGACCCTGATTAGCCAGGGTCCTTCATCTCCTGGCAATTGCAAATGAGTTAGGGGAAGGGAGAGGTAAGAAGGGAACTGGGGGAGGATCCTTGTCTCCTTATATAGCTGTGGCACCCCAGGCTGGATCTTTCTCCCATGTGGTTCTTGGTCAAAGCACATGGGGTTGCACGTGGGAGGCCTTGAAGGGACCTTGAGGGCAAAGGAAGGGACCTGGGTGTGGAGGGGCATCCCCAGGGCAAGGAGGGGACCTGTTTTCCATGGAGATCTGCTGTCTCCTTCACATCGGCTTTAAAAAACACAATGCATCTGTTGGGTGCAGTGGCTCATGCCTGTAATCTTAGCACACTGGGAGGCCAAGGTGGGTGGATTGCTTGAGCTCAGGAGTTTGAGACCAGACTGAGCCAGAGCAAGACCCCGTCTCTAAAAATAGCCAGGCATTGGGGCAGGCATCTGTAGTTGGAAGCTGAGGCAAGAGAATTGCTTGAGCCCAGGAATTTGAGGTTGCTGTGAGCAACACTACAGAACTCTACCAAGAGCGTCAAAGTGAGACTCTGTCACAAAAACAAAACACAACACATCATGTTTTCACCAGACCAGAAACACTGACCCCCAAAGTCTCCCTTACCCCTAAGAGATGGGGGGAAAGAACCTCTTGGTCAACCAACACAGGGAGAATCAGGAGCAGGCCCCAGCCCTACCCCGCTCACTCCTCAGAAAGACTGCCAGTGACGCAGAGCCAGAGGAGTCAGAACTGTGGTGGGGAGGGGGCGGAAAGGCTCCTCCAGCCCCTCTCACAGGCCGTAGGGAAGTGGATCTGGCTTCACATGTGACTCTTGCTTCTCAGGGTTGTAGAGGACTTGGAGCTGAGGGCTCTGGGCACGGAATTAGGGCCCTGGTGCAGCAGCACAGATCATATGTATTCAGCCTGTCAGGGTCAGCTCTCTCTGCAGCTGTTCAGCCATGATGAAGTTCTTATCTGCTGTGAGGACCCTGAAGGAGATGATGACCTGGCTGGCCATGTTTGTGTGGGTGGGCTCCCATGACATAAAGTCAGTGAAGGTTTGGAAGGTCACGAGACCAACCTCACTCATGATGTGGTTGAACCCAGTGTCGCCCTGCCATGGTTCTCCAGCTCTGACCGTGAGCCTTGTCTAAGTGGATGAAGGACACCATGAATCCTTGCATCTGCTCCTGGCCAGTGCCCTTGGCGTTGTAGGTAAGGATCTGGTTCTTGAACTCATTGATGGCGCAAACAATGGTGGTAGGGAGCTGCTCCCAGCCCACGTGCTCCATGGTGCATTTGGGGTGCTTATTGTCAAAGATGAGGGTCTCCTCAGTGAGCTGCTGCTCCTGCTCCTGCAGGTCCAAGTTCAGCTTGGAGTCCATAATGCATTGCTCAGACTGCTTCAGGTGGCTCAAATGGTCTTCCAGGGTTCAATTTGTCCTGATGAGGATGTGCCCATTCTTTTTTTTTTTCTTTTATGGCAGAGTCTCCCTATGTCACCCTCAACAGAGTGCTGTGGGAATTTTGGCAATCCAGTGCATTGAGCTCCTGGGCAGGGGCCTCTGTGATAATTATAAAATATATGTTTAGTCTTCTTACCCTGATTCATGACAGACAACATCTAAAATCCCTAGAATCTCCAAAGTGAAGTCTCTGTGTGCTGATGAGTTGATGGGTGGTCAGAAGCCTCTACAGAGCTTCGGGATGGGGGCTGGTCACTAGAAAGACCAAGGCATGAGGAGAGGATAGGACTTTCAGCCTTACCTGCTCACATCTGGGGAGGAAAGAAGCTGAAAGTTAAGTTAATCACCAATGGCCAGTAGTTTAATGAATCATCCCTATGTAATAAAGCCTCCATAAAAACTCAGAAGGACAGAATTTGGGAAGCTCAGGAAACACATGAAGTCTCCTGGGGCTAGCACGCCCAGAGAGGTGGCAGAAGCTCCATGCCCCCTTTCCCACACCTGGCCCTACGCATCTCTTCATCTTTTGCAATATCTTTCCTAATAATCCAGCAAATGTAACTAAAGTAGTTCCTTGAGCTCTGTGAGCCACTCTAGCAAATTAATGAGACTGTAGGAGGTTACAGGAACCCCAATTTAGAGCTAGTTTGTCAGAAATACAGGTAAAGTAACATGGATCTGATGCAGGGGCATCTTGGGATTCACCCTGTGGGACCTGATGCTGTCTCCAGGTAGATAGTGGCGGCATTGGACTGAGTTAGAGGACTCTGAGCTGGTGTCTGCTGCAGAAGTGTGGTTTTCCCCACACACATCTCATCCCATCTGGTCTCCTGGGTTGTGTGTGTGTGGGGGGGAGAAGCAGTCTGAGATTTTTCCACTCTTAGAGCCTCAGTCTGCTCCACTCAGTCCAGATGTGTGGCCAGGTCATTCTCAAAGGCTTCCTGCTTGTGGATAAGGGCTCTGATATCCAGGTGGCCTGTCACAGTCCTGGTGCTTCAGCATGACTTCTTTGCACGGGCCCACGCTTCATGGAGGGAGGCTTTCTACCGGAACTCTCTGTTTGGTGGTCCAGCCACTACAGCCTGTAGATCTCATTCAGACGCCACTCCTCGTAACCCTTCTCAACCTGCTCCAGATGCTGCCAGCTGTTGTTGATGTCTGAGGGCATGAGGTCATTCTGCCCTCAGAGGGCATGAAAGTGAGCTGGTGGCTGAGGCGTAGCTTGGTCTGAAGCACGTGGAAATTGATCCCCAGCTGACATGTTTCCTGCTCCTTGGGGGGCTTGTGGACATGCAGGTAGTTATGGGAGTCTTCCAGCTACTGCTGCCTCCCCTGGATGGTCTTTTGGGGCACATGGTCCTGCAGCCAAGGGAAGGTGCTACTCGAGGAGATCACTGGCCAGCCTCTCAGAATCTTCCATCAGGTGTTCATTCTCCTGGTTGACAGCCAGCACCTTGCAGATCAGTTGGCAGCAGTCTCAGCCTTCTGTGCTCCTGAAAAGGCATGTTGGACACATGGGTCATCATGGCCTTTCTGTTGGGCCAGGCTGTGTTCACAATGTGCAATATCTTGGAGATATTTCTTGGCCGCCTCAATGGCATGGCACAGGTTGGTGACTGGGTTGTCCTTTCTCAGTTTGTCATACTTTAATCAGCTTCAGTCTATGCTAGTGGATCAGGGAACTCAAGGCAATACTATTCTTCCAGCTGATACGGAAGTCCTGCCCGTAGACATCCTTATATGGGACCATCCTTCTCTGGCACCAGAGAAGGAGCCCTTCCTTGCTAGGGGTCTCTTCCACAGAGATGTCCTGGATGGTGAACCAGAGGAAGATGCTCTAGATCATTGCCAGGGTCATCTTCATGTTGCTGTTCACAATCTCTTCTGCCCCAGTGGAGACCAGCTTATGCCTTTGCTGGTGATAAAGCCTAGTGCTTTGTTCATATTGTTGATTTTATGCATTCTCATATTCCCCTGCTGTGACTTAGGAGACCACTCCCCTCAAATGAACTTTAGGAGGAACATGAGCTTGAGCCTGTCTCAAAAGTTCTTGTTGATGTTCCTGGATCTGCATGCTACCCTTCACAGGTGGGAGTTGCCCCAAGCTGTGAAGGTCTTGAGCTTCTGCTTCTCCTAGACTGAGACTTATTCTTCTTTACTAATTAGGTGACTAATCCTCCTGGGCCATGGAGTCAGCCATGTGACCTCCACCACCAGCTTCATTGCCTCCAGCCTCTAGGGCTGAGTCCAACATCTTTCCCCTTCTTGCTCTCCCACCAGCTGGTCAACTGCCTCAACTGATGCCCCTCTGTGCAAGCCGCAGCTACCCCTTCTGCTACTTCAGCCTGCCCTCTACCCTGGTTTGGACAGTTCTGTCTGCAACAGAAAGACCTTTGAGTGAGTCCCATGGAGTTCATGCCTGTCTATAACACCCTTGGTCTGAGTGTGGGCAGGACCTGTGACTTGCTCCCAACCAATAGGAAATGTCAAAGGTAAGCTATTCTGCAGATGTAATTAAGGTCCCCATCAGGTGAATCTGAGTTAATTAAAAAGGAGTTTTAGGTTCTAGTATCAGCTCTGTAATAGTTTTTTCTTGACCTCAGACAAATCCCTCCCCCTCCATAGGCCTCAGTGTTTTCATCTGTACAATGGGAAGTTGGACTAGTGTAAGTAACTTTGTGGTCCATTTCAGTTGAAATATGTTGGATATTGGCCCAAACCAGAACCCAGTCTCCTACTGTGGGGGGAACATATATCAACTCCATTTCTCTTCTTACAGGGATTCAAACCAAAATAAATGCCCTCACTTTAGGGTAAAGATCCTAACTCATTGTTTGGTTTTCCTGTCTCACCACTGTTCTTCCATCAGCTATGGAGCCTCCTCCTTACTGTCCTTGTTCATGCACATACAAATGTTTGGGGTGAAGGGTAAGGAAAGGGTCATGTTTGAGCAGTTGTACATGCTCTATAGTCTGAAGCATTGTATAAAAAGATACAGTTTTTCATCTTAACCATGGATCACCATAGGACCTCTCCTAGGAGTTTAGACTCAGCTATGGGAAGGTGCTGCACTGGGAGAGAAGGAAAGAAGAAGGCGTGAACAGGGGTGGAAGGGGGTGGAAAGAGAAGGATAGACGCCAGCTTAAAGGAAGTACAATGGAGAAACTGCCAGTAAGGTAGAAAACAGGATTTTTTAAAACAATTTTGTTGGCTTGGCACCTGTAATACAGTGGTTAGAATGCCGGCCACATACAGCCAGGTTGGTGGGTTCAAATCCAGCCTGGGCCAGCTAAACAACAATGATGACTGCAGCCGAAAAATAGCCAGGCATTGTGGCAGGAGCCTGTAGTTCCAGGTACATGGGAGGCTGAATCACTTAAGCCCAAGAGTTTGAGGTTGCTGTGAGCTGTGATGCCATTGAACTCTACCGAGGGTGATATAGTTATGTCAGAGACGCATGAAGGAAAGAGCCAGGATGCGGATTGAGAATACAAGCTGCAGGAGGTGAGGCTCACCAGAGGTGCTGGAGAGCCCTGAACAACTTTTACCATGGCTATTTATTGAGGGGCTACCCAACATGTGTGAAGAGTGCATACAAAAAGGAAATTAGTGCTCTTTCTTCACAACTCTCACAATGAAGTACCATAAAAGATTTAACGCCTGCTTACTATCAAGTGACTGATCTTATCTCATTCTGGAACTCTGAGTTACTTGGGGGCTTGCCACCAAGTTATAAGAGATCTCTAGGCTTGCCCAGAGAATGTCTTGCTCTCAGCATTTCCTTTGATGTGTTAAGAACCAGTGACTGCCCTTGCAAGCGTGATGTTTATTCCTCCACATAGTGAGACTCTGTCTCAAAATAAATAAATAAATAAATAAATAAATAAATGAAAACTTTTACTTTTGGGCCAGCTGAGGTGGCTCACATATATAATCCTAGCACTCTGGGAGGCTAAGGCAGGTGGATTGCTTGAACTCAGGAGTTCAAGACCAGCCTGAGCCAGAGCAAGACCCTGTCTCTAAAAAATAGCCAGGCACCTGTAGTCCCACCTACTTGGGAGGTTGAGGCAAGAGGATCACTGGAGCCCAGGAGTTTGAGGTTGCTGTGAGCTGTGATGCCACAGCACACTATCCAGGGTGACAGAGAGTCCTAAAAACAAACAAACAACACACCCAACCTTTTACTTTAACATATCTATATATATTTTTTTTTTCTTTGAGATAGAGTCTCACTTTGTTGCCCTCGGAAGAGTGCTATGGTGTCACAGCTCACAGCAACTTCAAACAAACTCTTGGGCTCAAGTGATTCTCTTGCCTCAGCCTCCTGAGTAGCTGGGACTACAGGCGCCTGCCACGATGCCACAAACGGCTATTTTTTGGTTACAGTTGTCATTGTTGTTTAGCTGGCCCAGGCGGGGCTCAAGCCCACCAGCCTCGGTGTATGTGGCTGGCGCCCTACTCACTGACTACGGTGAGTCTATTTTCACTTGATTTTTGAAGAATATTTCTACTGGATATCGAATTTTAGAATAGCTATTATTTTCTTTTAGCATCTTAAAATGTCCTTCCATCATCTGCTGGATTTTATCATTTATATGAAGGAATCAGTTGTTTAGTCATAACATTTCTTTGAAGATAATACTATGAAGCATTTGGATGTGTGGGGGTTTTGTTTTGTTTTGTTTTTTTTTTGCATTTTTCCCGCTTAGAATTGATATCATTCCTTTTTTTTTTTTTTTTTTTTTTTTATGAAAGGAGAGAATGAAAAAGACAGTTTAAGTTTTCTTGTTTTTTTGTTTTTTTTCGTTTGAGATGGATTCTCACTCAGTCACCTGGGCTAGAGTGCAGTGGGGCCATCATAGCTCACTACAACCTCCAATTCTTAGGCTCATGCAGTCCTCCTGCCTCAGTCTCCGAGTAGCTGGGCCTAGAGGTGTGTGCTGGTACACCTGAGTAATTTTTCTATTTTTGGTAAGGCAGGATTTCGCTTTTGTTCTGGCAGGTCTTGACCTCTTGAGCTCAAGCAATCCTCCTGTTTTGGCCTCCCGGAGTGCTAGGATTCCAGGCATAAGCCACCACACCCTGCAACAGGTCTTGAATGTGTGTCTTTTTTTTTTTTTTTTTTTTTTTTTTGAGACAGAGTCTCATTTCATCAGCTCACAGTAACTTCCAGTTCTTGGGCTTAGGAGATTCTCTTGCCTCAGCCTCCTGAGTAGGTGGGACTACAGGCGCCCACCACAACGCTTGGCTATTTTTTGTTGCAGTTTGGCCGGGGCCAGTTTGAACCTGCCACTCTCGGTATATGGGGCCGGCGCCCCACCCCCTGAGTCACAGGCACCACCCTTCAATGTATGTCTTATTCTTTTTTTTTTTTGCAGTTTTTGGCTGCGGCTGGTTTTGAACCCACCATGACCGGAATATGGGGCCAGCACCCTACTCCTTTGAGCCACAGTGCCCTGAATGTGTGCCTTGATGTCTTTCATCACTTTTAAAAAATTTTTCGGTGGTGCCTGTGGATCAAGTAGTAGGGTGTTACCCCCATGTACCAGAGGTGGTGGATTCAAAGCCAGCAAAAAAAAAAAAAAAGAAAAGAAAAGAAAAGAAAAAATTTTCAATTACTTTTTTTTCAAATATTTCTTTTTTTCATGCTCTCTTTCCTGTCTTTCTAGAACTCTAATTTCATGTATTTAGGCCTTTTCCCCATGTCCTATATGTCTCCTTTCATATATGTCTTTCTAGAACTCTAATTTCATGTATTTAGGCCTTTTCCCCATGTCCTATATGTCTCCTTTCATATATATATATATATATATATATTTTTTTTTTTTTTTTTTTTCCCTCTTTCCTCTATCCTTACTGATGTCTGGATATTTCAGATTAAAACTATGATGTTCCAGGCCAGGCACGGTGGCTCATGTTTGTAATCCTAGCCCTCTGGGAGGCTGAAGCAGGTGGATTGCCTGAGCTCAAAGGTTCAAGACCAGCCTGAGGCAGAATGAGACCCTGTCTCTCTAAAAACAATTGCAGGGTGTTATGGCAGGCACCTGTAGTCCCAGGTGCTAGGGAGGCCGAGACAAGAGAATCACTTGAGCCCAAGAGTTTGAGGTTGATGTGAACTATGACGCCATGGCACTCTATGCAGGGGAGACTATCTTCGAGGTTATCCTAGATTTAGCTGTGTCTGATTTACCAGCAGATCCATCTACTGTGTTAAATTCAGTTATTGTATTTTTCAGTTCTAGGAGTTCAATTGCATTCTTTTTTTTTGAGACAGAATTTCATTCTTGTTGGTCAGGTAGAGTGCATTGGCATCTCATTGCACCTCACTGCAACCTCAAACTCTTGGGCTTGAGCAATAAATACTCTTGCCTCAGCCTCCCAAGTAGCTGGGACTATAGGCGTGTGCCATTACACCCAGCTAGTTTTTTCTAGCTGTTTAGTAGCGATGCGGTTTTGCTCTTATTCAGGCTAGTCTCAAACTCCTGAGCTCAAGCAATCCATCTGCCTCGGCCTCCCAGAGTGCTGGGATTATAGGCGTGAGCCATCATGCCTGGTCTCAATTGCATTCCGTTTTAGAATATTCATGTTTGATGATTGGCTACTACTTTGCACCACTATTCCAATGCAAAATTTTACTTTTCTACACAGATCTACTCCCATTCAATTATATAAACTAATAAAATCTTATTTTTGTTTAAGCCAGCTTTATTGGGATTTCCCATTACATACAACTAAAAAATCTTTTTTTTTTTTTTTTAAGGCAGAGTCTCACATTGTTGCCCTTGGTAGAGCGCTATGGCATCACAGATCACAGCAACCTCCAACTCCTGGGCTTAAGCGATTCTCTTGCCTCAGCCTCCCAAGTAACTGGGATTATAGGTGCCCACTACAACACCCGGCTATTTTTTGGTTGCAGCTCTCATTGTTGTTTAGCAGGCCTGGGCCAGGTTTAAACCCACCAGTCTCGGTGTATGTGGCTGGTGTCCTAGCCGCTGAACTACAGGTGCCAAGCCACAATTAAAAAATTTTCACTGATGGCTGGGCGTGGTGGCTCGTGCCTGTAGTCCCAGCGCTGTGGGAGGCTGAGGCGGGTGGATTGCCTGAGCTCAGAGGTTCGAGACCAGTATCAACAGCAGTGAGCCAGAGTAAGACCTCGTCTCTGCTAACAACATCAAAAACAGCCAGACGTTGTGGTGGGCGTCATGTAATTCCAGCTACTGGGGAGGCAAGGGGACAGAGCATAACCAGAGGAAGAATATCTTAAAAAAGAAGAAAGAAAATGAACAACAACAACAAAAAAAAAAGTACTTCAAACGAACGAGCAAGCTGAAATTAAAAATAAAAAAAAAAATTAAAAAAAATTTTCACTGACAGTGTTGAGATATTTCATCTCATGATGTCAAAATGAGTGCCGCCACTCCAGGTGTTGAATGGAGACATAACATCCAGAAAAGAAGTGGGACATTGCTACTCTGTTAGGAAGGAAAACCTTTTCTATAATTCCCCAATTCAGGAGGCTAAAGTTGTAATCATATGCCACATGGAATGGGAAGAAATTGATTAATCAATAACAATGTTTATTCATTGCTGAACTTGGGAAGATGACAATTACAGTGGATGAAGGTCCATATGTAATTGGGGCTTCCAGTATAAAATGTGAGAAGAGAGAGGTATTGGGTTAATAATCAACAGCGTGCACCTCACTAACACGTATATTCATTTTCTGTAAAGGTGGATGTGTGTGTGTGTGTGTGTGTGTGTGTAGAAAATATTAGAAATGGGGCGGCACCTGTGGCTCAAAGGAGTAGGGCACCGGCCCCATATTCTGAAGGTGGTGGGTTCAAACCCGGTCCCGGTCAAAACTGAAAAAAAAAAAAAAAAAAGAAAAGAAAATATTAGAAATGCTACATATGAAGTTTTTATCAGAATTAAAAAGAAAAAAATTTTTGAGATGAATTCTTAAGCTGTTGCCCTGGGTAGAATGCCACAGTGTCATAGCTCACAGCAACCTCTAACTCTTGGGCTCAAGCAATCCTCTTGCCTCAGTTTCTCTATTTTGTTTTAGTAGAGATAGGTCTTGTTTTTCCTCAGGTTGGTCTCAAACTTGTGATCTCAAGCAATCCACCTGCCTTGGCCTGCTAGCGTGCTAGGATTACAGGCCTGAGCCACTGCGCCTGGCCCAGAATTAAAATTTTGGAATGAGAATATCTGGGGTGGAATGAATGGACATTTTCACATTTTATTTATATTTTTTTTTAGTTTGTGTTACTTTGGTAAGTTAGACTTTAAAAGACTGCTTCAATATGAAAATGGACCATTAAGAAGTAGAGCTATAATTTTACAAACAGAGGCAGAGAAGCTTATGTCAGGATATTCCATCTCAAGCCCTTGCCTATAGCATTTCTAGTCCTAGTATAGTCAGTCACTCAGGTACCAGTGGCAGGTTTCTCCCGGCTGGGGACTTGGAGAAACAAGGCTATCAGAGCCTGATGCTATCAAATATTTAAACCATCCGGCTCCCTCCTCTTACACCCTCAAAGCTACTTCACTTCATCATTTGGCTCCCTGTGCACATTTTCCTACAGGGAACAAATTTGCTGGACATGGCAATGTGAGCATTCTGGCCCCCTTGGCAGCTCATTTTCTCCTCATAAATTAATACATTGGTTCTTTGGCTTAGATAGCAGGATGGGGTTGAGCTAGCATGATCTACTTCCCAACTCCTCAATATACACGTTCTATCTTAGTGCTGTTAAAGTCAAGTTTATAAGCCTGGATCGTGATGAATTCACTAAAGTAAATGTCACCTCTGATGCCACTTGGCAGCTGGCCGGGCAGCCTGCCCTTATGACACTCCTGTCTCTTCAAGTACATTTATTTCAGACTTATTTGATTTCTAGCCACATTCATCTTAACAAGCTTTTGCATTTTCCTATCCTTCACTCCGTCTTTTCTTCTATGACCCCCCTATTTATTTATTTATTTACTGAGACAGTGTCTCACTATGTCACCCTGGGTAGAGTGCTGTGGCATCACAGCTCACAGCAACCTCAAAGTCTTGGGCTTAAGCTGTTCTCTTGCCTCAGCCTCCCATGTAGCTGGTCTACAGGCGCTTGCCACAACGCCTGATTATTTTTTGTTACAGTTGTCACTGTCATTTAGCTGGCCCAGGCTGGGTTTGAACCCACCACCCTTGGTGTATGTGGCTGGCGCTGTAACCACTGTGCTACGGGCTCCAAGCCCCACCTTTAATCATACACAACTCATACACACACAAATATTTTCCTACCTCACCCACAGTAACTCTTCCTTTATCTTGTCTTTTCTTCTATTTTTCAGCTTAATGAACCACAGAGTTGAATAATAGTACATACCAGAGCAATTTGCCATCCCTGTGCTATGTGATATGTAAAAATAATATACTTGGGCGGTGCCTGGGGCTCAAGGAGAATGGTGTGGGCCCCATATACCAGGGGTGGTGGGTTCAAGCTCCACCCTGGCCAAAAATGCAAAAAAAAAAAAAAAAAAAAAAAAAAAAATTATATTCCAACCTAACAATAACTCTGTAAAGTGTTTTCATTCCTATATTATGGAGGAGGAAATGGAAATTCATAAAGGCTAAGTAATTGTGTTCCATACTTTTATTTACTATTTACTTATTTATTGTTTTGAGACAGAGTCTCACTTTGTTGCCCTTGGTAGAGTGCCTTGGCATCATAGCTCACAGCAACCTCAAACTTTTGGACTCAAGTGATCCTTTTGCCTCAGGTTTTTTTTTTTTTTTCTTTTTTTATTTTTTGAGAGAGAGTCTCAAGTTGTTCCCCTGGG
Source organism: Loris lydekkerianus (assembly GCA_963574355.1). Lineage (NCBI taxonomy): Eukaryota > Metazoa > Chordata > Mammalia > Primates > Lorisidae > Loris > Loris lydekkerianus. The sequence continues at coordinate 2,368 of CAUYPK010053960.1, read as the reverse complement.
TAGAGGGGAACAACACACAGCACACAGCAACCTCAAACTCTTGGGCTTAAGTGATTCTCTTGCCTCAGCCTCCCAAGTAGCTGGGAACACAGGCGCCCGCCACAATGGCTATTTTTTGTTGTTGTTGTTGTTGTCATTGTTGTTTAGCAGGCCCAGGCCGGGTTTGAACCCATGAGCCTCGGTGTATGTGGCTGGGCCCTACCCACTGAGCAACGGATGCTGTCCAGGTTTTCCTTTTTAGTACAGATGGGGGTCTCACTGTTTCTCAGACTAGTCTTGACCTCTGAGCTGAAGCAATCCACCTGCCTCAGTCTCCTAGAGTGCTGGGATTACAGGTGTGAGCCACCTCACTCAGCCTGTGTTTCATAATTTTTAAGATTTTCTCTGCATAATTTTAAAGTTAGTAAATTAAATGCTTTGTTTCCTATAGGAGCTAGATTTTACAAAAGAAAAATGTTTGTTTATAACCTTCATTTTGTTTTGGCATGTGAGCCTATTGTCCCAGAAAAGAATCCACCTTGGGTATATTTCATTCTTTCTTAGGCTGCAGAGGTAGAGGTGAACTGGATGAGGAACGAGCACAATTAAAGATGTGCCTTTGAACAGTAAAACTCTCTGCCCCTCCCTCTCCTTTTCTCTGAGAGCAGGGCTTGAACACGATTTCTTTGCCACAATTTTAATCTTTGCCATGGAGGACATAACCTTCTCTATCCAGTCAGGCTGAATGCATTTTCTGCATTAGTGCAAAAGGATGAGATTACATTTTCAGCACCTAGACTTGTAACCTTGTAGATGGAAACTGGGGTAAGGTTGGCTCTTCCCTCCACCAAGACACATTTTCATTTTGGGGGGTGTTGAATTAAGATATTCAGCTTCAACAGATATTCTCCCCGCACTCCTAGGAGATAGTGAGGTAGAAGTAGACAGAAGTATTTCTTCCATCCTGCTTCAGTAGGGGTGTGAGAAGAGCAAGAGAGAAAACAAAATGTTTCCAGATGAGTTCCAGGCCCCTCCACACTTACTCCAAGGTGTAAGCCTGCTTGGCCCCTAGAGACTCCAATCAAAGGCTCTTGGTCATGGGTTGGAGGAGCAGGCGATGACCTCTGGGCAGAGGATCAGAGCAGGGCAGCAGAGAAGTCCCAGGTCCAGTTGGTGGAATCAATAGCTCGGACAGAAAGCAGCCCGAAGTCGGCCCATTGGCTGAGAGTTCAGCACTATGGCCAGAGGCCTCCTTCCCTGTCCCTTCCCTAGTCCCACCCAGCCTCCCTGTCACGTTCCAGGGAGGGACCTCACCTCTGCCCTTGGTCAACTAGTCCTCAGCATTTAGGTGTCATGATAAATTGACGGTTGGTTTCCTTCTAAGGCCCTTCAGAATTTCTTCACTGAGCTCTCTATTCTGCAGCTTCTTGGTAGAGCAGGGTTCGCCTTAGAGCAACTCTTAGTAAGATCCAGCCAATTTGCATGTATCTGCATTCACTGGGGCTTCTCAGTTCTGGTTTTATTATAAATGAATTGTTCACAGGATGAAACAGAAGGATTATTTCACTCTTTTTTTTCTTCTTCCCCCATTCCTAGGTGCTCAGTCTGGTAATTTTCCCCAATGCCTGCCAACGTGTGTGGTGGGAGAGGCTGGGAACTAGATTTTTAACAGCTAAGGGTTTGTTGGGGCATCCTATGTAGCTTTCCCCAGGTAATTTCCTCCATCTGTTTGGTTTCTGAAAGATCCTTGCAAGGTTCAGAGGAAGTCTGCATTTTGTTTTAGCACCCAGAGTCAGAATCTTTGGATTGAAGTCCCTGGAACTTGAGTAAGAGGCTAGATTGGTGCCTTGGAGACTGCTGAGGGGATGGGCCCTGGTTTTGAAGAGAGGAGTGACGGGTGGTGGAGTGAGGACTCATGTTGAAATGAAAGGAGTCCTGGGTCTCTAAGCAGCTTCTAAAAATACCATCTTCCAGTGCTGGGGGAGGGGAAGAAGAAAAATCAAGCGTGAGGTGAATGAAGATGGGAAGGAGGTGGGAGTGTAAGAACACTTCTTCAGGTAGATCTGATTTTAGAGGTCCCACCTGCATCCAAGGACCACACATATGCCTCACCTCCTCCTTACCTCCTTAACAGGCTTCAGTCTCTCAAGGGGGCCAAGACCCATCCTCTCCTGGTGACCTTTCCTTCTGCACGTAGAGACCATTCCTGCCACATATTTTTTTTTTTTTGACTTTATTAATACATTTATTTTTTTTTTTTTTAAAGCAGGAACTCAACTTTATTGCGTCAAGCAGCTGCTTATATAGAGCGTGGGGAAGGGGCGGGGAAAGAAGGCAGGGGATGAGGTGCGTGACAGGGTTGGGCCAATGGCATGGTACCACGTTGGCT